>VUQR01034317.1:0-37476 GCA_015108515.1 Hemichromis elongatus
GGGAGGATTCAGGGTCACCTGGTCCAGCCCTAACTATATGATTTGGCAAAAAGGAAAGTTTTAAGCCTAATCTTAAAAGTAGAGATAGTGTCTGTCTCCCGAATCCAAACTGGAAGCTGGTTCCATAGAAGAGGGGCCTGAAAACTGAAGGCTCTCCCTCCCATTCTACTTTTAAATACTCTAGGAACAACAAGTAAGCCTGCAGTGCGAGAGCGAAGTGCTCTGATAGGGTGATATGGTACTACAAGGTCATTAAGATAAGATGGGACCTGATTATTTAAGACCTTGTATGTGAGGAGCAGGATTTTGAATTCAATTCTGGATTTAACAGGGAGCCAATGACGTCCTTCTGGTATGTGATTTAGGTAACCACGTTGTTCTGGTCTTGCTTGACCGAAATAGTGCCTTTGAAACAGTAGACTACAATATTCTAATATCTCAATTAAATAATCTAGTGGGTATTGGTGGCACTGCACTTAATTGGTTAGGCTCTTATTTGGTCAATTGAACTTTCTCTGTCAGCCTTCTTGGTTCCGAATCATCTTCTGCTTCTCTGGCATGCAACGTTCCACAAGGCTAAATTCTAGGGCCACTGCTGTTTTTACTGTATTTATTGCCTCTGGGTTCCATCCTTAGAAGGCATAGGATCTCCTTTCCTTTTTATGCTGATGGCTGCCAAATCTATTCACCACTAAAGCAGAAGGATGGAATCTCCATAAGACCTCTTTTGACATGTCTAGATGACATTACAGCTTGGTTGGCTTTAAACATTTTAAATTTTAATGAAAAGAAAAAAGAGGTGTTGGTGTTTGGACCTAGTGGTCCCTGTGAGTGTTCCTCTGTAGATTTGGGACCCCTGGACATTTATTTTAAACATGTTATTACCGACCTTGAGTTTCTGATAATGTCTCTGGGTTATTAATGATGTTTGACCCTGTATTCATGCATATGTTTGTGTCCATTTAAGTCATGATCTAAAAAATGTCTAATAAATTAAATATGACAATAACTTGATTTTGCAACCCTAACCAAAATTTTACCTGAACAGGTATTTTGCAGAAACCAAGAAATGAAGGAAAAAACAAAGGAAGGAAGAAATTAAAGAAGAATGACAGATGAAAAAATAAGGACAAAAGGATGATACAAATATAATGAATCAAATGAGGGAAAGAAACGATTAAAGTTAGGAAGAAAAAAGGATCCCAAACAGTTGATTCTGATCATCTGGACGTAGCATTTTCAATGCAAGAAAAGTAACTTCTTCAGTCTCAGCTGACTGTAAGTTTCCCCAACCTTATAAACAGTGCTTTTGCACAATAAATGGAACCAGCCCACTGAATGAACCATGGGCTGTGAGGTCAGTTCCTTGATCATTAATATGCAAATTGTCATGACCATTGATCAACAACCACCGAGGAAGGTTGTATAATTGAACTTTGGACTCGGTCTAATCACTAATGACTCTGTTGAATAAACTGGAAACGACATACACTTACAACCAGGTGAGGTAAGCCACAGCTAGAGCTAGGTTGCAAAGTACAACACTGAATATGTTTGGTTGATTATTACACAAAAGCTTTTTTCATAATGTTATGAACACCTCCAAATATACTCTTTCAGTGCTTTCAGGTAACAACCTGAACACACACACACACGTACACTGATACTGATACGCCCTTACTATCACCCTCCCTCCCCCAAATCCAACGCCTCCTCCCATCCGATGTGGGCAGCGGATCAGCTGCAGACGCGATCAAAGATTGCAGCGGTCCCAGATCCAGCTGTACACACTGGAATATTCTCCCATGTTGCTTGTCTGTGTTTTATTTTTTTATAGTGTGATGATATCTGTGCATTCCTGGATTATCCTTTTGTGTTGCACATTTCAATGTGTTTTTTCCTTTGCTACCTAGCCTGACCTGTCTCCCCCAATGTGATGTTTGTGTATTGTATGTACGGTCGCGGCAAGGTCTGTCATTTGGTTGTGGGCATCTGCAACTGACAAATAAAGACCATCTCATCTCATCTCAAACCTGTAACTTCAGTGTTTGGCACTGATATTTTTTTTTTTTACACAGAGATGAAGAAGATGCAGTTAAACCTGCTTTCTTATCTGCAAGTTGTCACGCCTCTAGCCCTGAACAAATACCAAGATGGATCACACCAGATTAACTAGTTGTGAAGCCTTGTCACGTTTGTTTCCAACGGCACATTTTTTTAAAGCTAATCTCCCACTAAGCCACTATACAAGACTTTCAGTTTTACACTAAACACAGTTTATTAATAAAACATCTCAAAACATTTCTCATGACTACACCAGCGCTTGGACTGCAGCCTAGAAAACATGAACAGAAATTAATGGTAGGATTAGAATCAGCGGGATGCAGGGTGTTGTTGTAGAAAAAAGTTGACTGTGAGCATAAATAAAGGTTAAAACATCATGAGACGTAATGATTGCCGTGCTTCGTGTTACTGAGTCACGTTGTTAAAAACCTAAAAAAAGAGAACCTTAATCAGAGCAAACAAGGCCCCTGATCAAGAATGTGATCATCATAAATTTCTCACAAGACACTGTGCTACCAAGATTTTATCTGTTTCTTAAAGCTGCATCATATATAAAGTACATTTTAAATGGCCCTCTTTATGTTGGACTGCATCATTTATTTATTTACACTTTATTTCTCATCTGTTGTCCCACATTTCCCCTTATGGACACTTGTCCAGATTTCAGCCAGGACTCTTTGACACATATTTAGTTTACTGGGATCCTGAAACAATCCTCACTGCATAGAACCTGTTTATAAAAATCTCTGTGAGTCTTCCCCCCACTGTTTTGTCCTCCTCACCCTCATCTACAGATGTGTTTTGTGTCATTTATTGGAAGAGATGACAAATCCAAACTCTGTACTTCTTTTTTAATTATTAATATCAAATGACAAGTAAAAGGGGATGTAAGGTGACATGGACAAGAGTCTGTTTTGTGCACATACATGTTGCCGATCAGTCTGAGAAAGAACTTTACCTCTTAAGCCCCAATGCCCCCTGATACGGGGGGCAAAAGGCAGGAGATCGGTTAGGCTTGGGGCTTAAGAGGTTAAGGAAGAGCTCTGGCTGTGTGCACAGGAAGTAATTCAAAGAATGAAATGTGCTCGCAGCTGAAACACATCAACAGTGCACATTCATTGGATCAGTCCAGTTTTGACTTCAAAACAAAGATTCCGTGGTCCAGTGAATGTTGTTGTTGAATGTTCTTTTGGAGACATTAATGTTTCTTAGAATGTGGTCTGTTCACAGTTTGACCTTCCCAGCCAGCCGACTGCTGGGATATAGTCGTGAGAAGCGGCCGAGGGTCCAGATCGGGAAGACGTTTCTGTACGAGGTGTAGCTGATGGCACAACTTTTATTGAACACACCTGCAATATTCTCCTGGAAAGGAAGAAGAAAACAACACATTAATGATCCTGGTGTATTTCACATGGTCATCGATGCAGGTATTAAAGGGACATGTGTCCAGTTTTGGAGATCTCTCAAAGCACTGAAACAATAATTTTGAAAAACTCAGCAGCTAAGTGTCTTTACAGAGGGAAGAGGTCTGTGTTTGAGTTTTATGGTGCGCTGTCCCTTTAAAGGCAGAGAGTCACCTGTGGCCAGTCTCCGTTGGG
Source organism: Hemichromis elongatus (assembly GCA_015108515.1). NCBI lineage: Eukaryota > Metazoa > Chordata > Actinopteri > Cichliformes > Cichlidae > Hemichromis > Hemichromis elongatus. Next base: position 3,663 of record VUQR01034317.1, read on the forward strand.
CAACTGCTTGTCAATCAGCATCTGTACTCCCCTCTCAACGGCCTTCCTGTCAGGATGCCTGTTTATACAGACATACAACATGCATTACATAAACTAAACAACCAGATCAACACAATGCTCACATCACAACTTTATTCTGACCCTTTCAGATTGGCCAGAAGCCCAAAAGTGAGTTGTTCTTTATTACCTGACAGCCATGAGGCCTAGCAGAGCCCAGCAGGTGTTGTGGATCTGAGCGGAGCTGCTCTGGATGTAACGCCGCTGCTCGCATGACTCAAAATCCTCCCCCCACCCTCCCTTTGGCATCTGCCGGTCCAACAGGAACTGACAGGCTTTCTGCACGTCTTCACACACATGTCTGCTTACAAAGAATGCGACACAATATAAATCTGTAAGCTAGAGGTCACAGAAGGTCAGTGTTGTTCAGCGAGTTTTGGAGAACAATGGGTGTTGTTGGTGAATCTGTATAAAAGTCAGTGAATACATCTTACCCATCCTCGTACACGTGACCCATGCAAGCAAAAGCTTCCAGGCCAAACCATATCCCATACGTGAAGCAGACTCCCCAGGACCTAAGCAATGAGACAGGACTGTAAAGCTCATGTTCACAGTATAGTTTGGGCTTTCCTTGGACACCTTTTTAGCATTTTACTTCCTGCCTTTTGTCCGTTTTACCTTCATATCCTACTCATCAGTTTCACCTGTTGTTCACAAGCATTAGCTGCACAGTTCTGTCACCTGATCAACTTTTAAAGTTGGTGAAATCATGTAACTCCTTTCACATTTTAATCTGGGTTAGCGTGCTGCAGTAACAAAATAATAAAGAATTAATTCATTGTCAGAGTTCCCCACTTCCATTAAAAAAATGCACTTTAATGCACACACACCCATGCACCTGCGTACTACTGATTCATGCTAGTCGTTTATCATTTTGTCTTAGGAATAAGAGCCCGTGGCGTCCGTCTGTCCAGGACAATAAACAGTAACATTATGTGGTTGTCTCTTACTGTACTTGGTCATTATGTGATGTGCTTTTAGTTTTTTCTGTAACAATAGGGTTGAAACCTTTTCTATTCCAAAGTGTATTTGCTCAGTTCAGTGCATGGTTATCCCAAATAAATAAATCTCAGGTAATCTAATTATTTTGTGGTTTTAAAGAACCATCAAGTCTGGCTCTTTTAAGCAATCTTTGGAGTCCAGCCAAATCCATGTCTATATTATTATTTCTCTTTTTTAATTATTTTTATTTCCTGCCTCTAATGCTCTAGATTTGGGTGCTATCATATATAAAAGCTGTAAATCTCTAATTTTGGCCTCACCCTTCCCAGGATCCATCAGCTCTCTGAACCTTCCTGCAGTACTCCAGCCCCTCTCTTAGAGTTGACCTGAAGAAGACACAGTAAACTCAACGGATCCTCCTGAACTTCAGCGACAACTGACAAAACACATATGTTCAAGATACAGAACAGTTTACTTTCATATACGTTACATACATGTTATTATGTCAGCTTAAGTTCAGTTTAAGCCGTTCTAATACTTTGGACAATTACAGAAGAATCTCACACTGTGGGCACATTTGTTCCATTAGGTTCATGAGAGGGAGCTAAAAGGGCAGAACAGATGGCTAATGTAGCGTACATAATGTCCAGCCTTATGTTTCCTGTCACCTGCCCATCTGTCAGGTGATGTGCACAAGAGCTCAGGATTGCAGTGCATGTGTGAAAACAGTTTTAGGAGGTAGTATACCTCCAAACAACATGTTAATACCTTATTTCCTTGGCACGGTGATCAGGGTAGACCTTCTGGAAGTGCCTCAGAGCCTGCATAACTGCTGAGGTGCACTCCACATATGTGTAATCTATCATTATGTCACCTGTTTGTGTATGAATGAAGGAGATAAGCGAGAAAAACAGAGATGGAACATAGTAATAGTGTAAAACAAACATTATACAACATGTTCTGCATCCTTATTTTCAATGGCAAATAAGGCAGTCTTTGACTTTCTTGTTTCTTTCAATGTTTCTTTTACAGGCAGAACATGTTTTTTTCAGTAAGATGTTGACAACACACTCACCAAACACCTCAGAGGGGTTGAGCAGCTCCAGGAGTCTCCCGCCTCTCTTAGTCTCATATGTGGCAAATCCACCATCTGTGTTTCTCATGCTCAGCAGCTACAAAGACAGAAACACGGTGAAAAGATGAAGAAGAAGATGACGATCCCTGCAACAGACCTGCAGGTCTCTGGGAGTTTGATGCAGATGTGTGGGGCATAAAAACACAAACAGGATGTGGACAGTATGAACTGTAAAAAACAGAAAAAGAAGAAGAAGGTTAACGAATAAGTCTTTTTTTATCTCTCTGCAGACTCACCACATTGACAGCATCAAACAGACGCTCAGAGGGGACGGGCTGCCTGATGGAGGGGCAGAGCTCCTGCAGCAGCATCAGTGACTTCAGGCCTTCTGCTGTGCAGTCAGCCACAATCCAACCACAGTCACGCGTACTGAAGGGGAAACCTCCCTGAAACAAATGTAGTGCATGCTTTACAAATGTACATACGCTAAATTTAAAACAATTTATGTTTCGTCAAAGGACATCTGAGTGATTTATTTAACAATAACATCAAGTAAAGAGGTTAAAAGTGGCTGCAGGGTGATATTATCTGTACCTTATTCATCTGTCTGTAGTACTTCTGATATTGAGGAGGATTCTCCGGGATCTGTAAGAGCAACAAAACTGGTCAGAAGAAAAAAGGGTTTTGAAATGACAATATAAAAACCATTATAATTAAGTCCTCTAACTTTGTAGCCAATCTTAAAAGCTCATCCAGCATGAATTTGACCAGTTATCTTAAATCTTTATCTACATAAAATTAAAATTCAATGGTCACAAGGAAACAGAAGCTGCATGTTTAAATCACCAGTCAAATCTGATTACAATCACTAACATTTTCTACAAATCTTTCCAAATTTTAAAAGCGTTTTTTCACTAAAATTTATACTTTTATCATCATTGACGCTGTTTAGGAATTCACTCATAGATTATAATTCAGTTTTCTTCAAGTTTCTCTCTAATAATGTCTCTGGATGATGTTTTACTCTGCATTCATGCATGTGTTGTCATGTGAATTTAACATCTGGAAGAAAAACAAATACTACTAAAACAACCTGTAGTACTTTATTCCTTAACCCTGTAATTCCTTTTGTATCATGTTTGGTACATTAATTTCTGAGACCTCAATCTCATCAACATGATCAATACTTGCCATAATTTCAAAATGTTATGGACAAAACTCTTTTTTTTTGTCTAAAATTAACATTGTTGTTAACAAAATGTTGCCAAAATGCCCAATGAATCAAATGTGATACAAAAAATACATAATACATATATAATAAAAATCATCATACAAAGTGTTAAAGGTTAAAGTAATGTGTTGACAGCTCCTTCCATGTGAGTATTTCTTTATCTGACTTGTTACCAGGCTCCTTTTTCTAAATCATCTTGGTCTCTATATTATACCAACACACTTTTACAGCCTAACGTGTTAAAATATATTGTGTTTTGCAGAAAACACAAACTTTGTTTGGGTGAATTATCCCAATTAGAAGTGTTCTCAGCCCAAAATCAAAGAATTAGGACAGCTAGTTTTTCAGATTATTCAGATCAATACACAAAGAATACAGAAAAATACGTTTTCATTGTGAAAGCCATTTGATGGATGAGATGCATCTTCTTGCTGTACCTGTGTGATGGTGAGAAACTCATGGGCGTCTCGAAGGCACTCAGCTAGTTTTGCGTCGTCCTGAGCTCCTGCCTGAAAGAAAACAAAAAAACAAAGCTGTAACACAAAAAACTTTCTAAGCAGTTTTTCTGACCTGTTTTTATGTGAAACACAGCACTGAAACAGCTCTTCTCAAGGTCATCTTGATCTTGAACTAAATTATACTGGTAACATTTCTGTTACCAGATGATGAACCTGTTACTGTCTGAAGTTTGACATAATTGATCCCGGCATCCCATTTAGGACATTTAGGACTGGCTCAGTGTTTGACGAGTTTAACTCTGATAAAGATTTTACTCGCTACAATACATCTGTATTGAGGTGAAAAGGAAGCAATTTGTCCCGTACTTCAGCTAGAATAAAAAATACACAAAGCTGGAGTTATTCTGTGTCTTTGCTGCACAGCTGCCTCTTCTTCTCTCATTCTCTTTCCCTCCCTCTCCTGTTACTATTTCAATAATGAAACTGAACAATAATCAGCTGATCGGCTTTTCTGTTGCAAGTTTATCGCCTGTCTTGTTTGTTTATTGGCCAGTTTGTGCCAGAAAGAGTAAACCAGCAGATAAACAATAACAGCACGTTTAAGCTTGATAAACTGTTGTTAAAACTGATTTAATATTACTTTCTAGTATCAGCTGATGTTTGCTGGAGCCACGGCCGTAAAAGCTGCTAGTCATGACATTAGTTTGGATATGTGGTGAGAGAGAAACATGAAGATAAAAACCAGGAGATGTTTTTACTGAATCATCAGAGCTGAACAGGTGATGGAGAAAATCTAAATCTCACAACCAACGTTTTCATCTAATGTACATGTATAGAAATCCATTATTGTATATATTAACTATTAAGTCTAATATATATCCTAGTACTTTTACCTGTGGGAAGGTACCATCTGTGCAGTCTGCAATTCTGTTTGAATAAAGATATTGAATCTATTTAATTATTGTTGAAAAAAAATTGATTTCTGTGCATTTTTTTACACCTTTTTTGCTTTTTTTATTAAATACATCAGATTCATATCGGTATCGGCAGATATCCAAATTTATAATATCAGTATCGGACATAAAAAAGGTGGTATTGTGCCATCTCTAGTCAGTACTCTAGCTGCAGCATGTTGGATCAACTGAAGGCTTGGGGAACATCCTACTAATAATAAACTACAGTAGTCCAGCCTTGAAGGAACAAATGCATCACCTAGTTTTTCAGCATCACTGTGAGGCAGGATACTTCTAAACTTACAGATCTTGCACAAATACAAGGAAAAACTACTACATATAGTTTAATATATACACTAAAGGACATATCCTGGTCAAAAATGATTCCAAAATTCCTCACAGTGTTATTGGGGGCAAGGTAATCTGGTAAGATACCATATTTCTAAGAATTTTAGGGCTGAGTACAATAATGTCTATTTTATCTGGATTTAGAAGCAGAAAATTAGAGGTCATCCAGGTGTTTATCTTTAAGACATTCCTGTGGTTTTAACCAGTTGGTGTGTTATCCTGCATCATAGATAGATAAAGCTGGGTGCCATCTGCATAGCAGTGAAAATGTATGCTATGTCTTCTGATGATACTTCCTAAGGGAAGCATGTAAACAGAATTGGCCCTAGCTCAGAACCCTGTGGAACTCCAAAATTAACCTTAGTGTCTGAAGAGGACTCTCAATTTACATGAACAAATTTGAGTCTATTAGATGGGTATGATTCAAACCAATGCAACGCAGTACCATTAATACCTAAAGCATGCTCTAATTGCCCTAACAGAATATTATGGTCAATCGTTTCAAATGCTTAAGTAATGATTTAACTACTGCCAGCTAGAAGGCCTGTGGTACAGCCAATTATTAGAAATAGGATGACAATATTTAAGACTGAAGCATTAATTAATGGTAGGACTTGTTTAAGCAGCCTTGTCAAATGCAGGTGGAGGGGTGTTGGACGGGTTTGGCATATGAGCCTCAATGTGCTTCAGCTGAAATTACTGTAAGCATTAGAGGTCATCTTTTCTTTACCTCGAGGTAAGCCTGCACAGCGAAGCAGGTGTCCCAGAGCTGAGATCCATTCGTCCCCTGTGTTGGAGAAGAGATGGGATTAAACCCAAAGCACGAAACAAACAAGTAGACTAAAAGAACGTCTTTAAAAGGTAATAAGTTTATGTATTCAAGTTGATTTTAGGCTGTTCTTTGAATTAATGCACCACCTGAACTTTGGCGTCACTTAAACTGATTCTATAGATTCGTCTTTCTACACTGGTGATACACCATCCTCCTCTATGTCTCACACTTTAAGACATCTCTCTTTGGTGAGAAGAATTTTGTTTTAAAATAACTGCAAAGATCCTCACAAAAACAACTTCAAATGATGAAGAGGCCAAACAAAGACAAAAGAAATTCTCACCTGCATTTTCATTCCATCCAGTCCCAACCTGGCACACAGAGAACTTACAGTTAGTTTATTAGTTTTACACCTTTGGTAACTGATACTTTCTCCTGATCGAGCAGTTTTCCATGTGTATGTTACATGATGGAATATGTTCTTGAAGCTGGAGTTTGTTTGTTTTTTATTACTGAATTAGTCTATATGTTGAATTTTATTGTTCGAGAGTGGCCGACTGACCACAGGTAGTCTGGGATCCTGGACACGTGCTCCTGAAAGGCTGCAGAGGAGGGACCATCAGCATACCAGCGAACCAGCATGTTGATAGTCTTGGAGATCTGAGGAAAACCATCAGCAGAGGTCTAACTGCATGTTACTTATTTTATCATACAGTGTTAGTTTAAATAAGATAATTTTTGTGAAATCTTGCAACTAGAGGCTTAAGGTCACTGTGTTCTTTGCTTCAAGTAACTGTGTATTCGTTACCGGGCCAATGCTGATGCATTTTGTAAAGCGGTCGTCAGCCTCGATGTGCTCATACAGCTCTTTGACAGCTTTTCCTCTAAGTGTGGTGCTGTGGTGGGCTTCATACATATTTAACACCACTGCAGGCCAAAAGGAACAAAGTCACAGGGTTAGAGGAGAGAGTGAAGGGGAATACCCACTGAAAACACTTATTGCCATCCTCACTGTGCAAAACACCCTCCAGCCAAATGTTTTCTCTTTTCTTTATGTCTGCTGTTGAAAGCTTTGCTGTTCTGCAAAACATCTGGGAGTCCATTTGTTCTTCGCAGTCATTGAAACCCAACTGTTTTACATCTGCAGCTGCTGCAAGCAAGTATTTGCAGGTAAGACTTACTGTAGGCGATTGTGAGCAGCGTGCTGTGAGGTGTGTACAGGTCACACGCTGCCACGTTGTTCCTCTGAGCCGGCCAGTTTATATAAGCATAGTCCTGCACATAAAGCTCCTACAGCACAAAAAACAAGGCTCATGTTATTGATATGCATACAGACTGCAGAGGAAGAGGACAAATTAAAGGAAAAACACAGGCCTCTATTCACATAATTCTCTCAGAGTCCTTACTCAGCCTAAAAGTAAGAGCAAGGAAGAGAAAGACAGATAGATGGATATGAAAAAGGAACAAAAAAGGAAGGAAGGACTGAAGGGATTAAAGTAAAAAACATGGAACAAGGATGTAAGGAAGGAAGAAGGCAGAAGAAAGAAAGATATAAATTAAAGAAAAGAAGAAACGGATGGAAGTTAAGAAAAAGAAAGAAAGGAAAGACGAAAGGAATTTTATATAATTCAACTTGGACTCATTCTAATCACTGATGACTCTGTTGGATAAACTGGAAACCAGTCATTAACCTAGAAAACCGGACTGTGTTTGAGCATGGCGCCCCCTTGTGGTACAAGGTGGATTACACACCTGTCTGAGGCTGAGAACCAGAGGATCTTCGTCTGCGGCCAGTCTGACAGCGTAACAGTAGCTCATCGGGAGGTAGACCTGCCGACAGTGACACCACAGGGTGGAGGGGTGGGCCGGCATCCAGGTGGGGAAAAGCCTGGAAGGGACAGAAACGCATCAGGAATCCTGGAACATTTGTATTTGAGGGAAAATAATCAGTCTGCACTTCCATTCTAGTCAGAAAAACCACGAGTCTGGCTCAGAGTCGTGACCAACGACGCCTCAAAGGGTTAAACTCTTGTTTCATGTAACGCACCTGTGCAAAGCCACAGAGCTGCACACGAGCCTGGAAATCATCTCCCACCTACCACATCTCAGGGAGGAGCGTGTTCATTCCCTCCCAGCTGTAGACGTTCAGAATGGCCAACCAGAATTTACCCCACGAGGGAATTCCGACTGCTCCACCTGTACCAGGTAAACACAGAGCGCTCTGGTACACTTCAGCTCACAATATGACACCATGGAAAAGAACAAACAGTGAAACATTTCAGACCTTTGCTGTGCAGGTTGCTCCTGGCACGCACCATGTCTGGATCATCGGGATCCACGCCCAGGATCCGAAGTGAGGTGTAACTCAGCGCTGTGCCAAAGACGGTGGACTTGTCTTCAACATGCCTGCAGAGACGTGACACACACATCCTCACTACTGCTGTGCTCACCGCTCGAGGGCTTGAATTTGAAAATGTGTTTTCCTGGGATTGTGTTAGAGCAGTTTAGCAGCACCGAACCTGCCTCTCTGTTATATGTGCTGTTAAATATGTTTGTTGGATATTAAAGAATATTTTAAAAAACCATGTGCTGACTTACAGACCCCAGCCTCCATCTGGGAGCTGGACTGAGCGCAGGTACCTCACCATCTCCTTCTTCCAGGCCTCAGGCAAAGAAATCTTAGCTACATGGCAGGTGATCAGGAGACCTGTGGAAGCAGCCAAATAAAGACACGATATCCCTCACACCCTGTTTTTTTTTTATATATATATAGCACCAATTCACAACAACAGTATTTTAAGCTGAAGACCCTATAATAATACAGAGAAAACACAAACAATCAAAACAAAAGAAAAACTCCATTTTAACAGGAAACCTACAGAACCAGCCGGGAGGGACAGTCATCTGTGGGAGAGGGAGATGGACAAAAGACAAACTATGGTACAGAGAGCCAGCGTTTAATAATTGCGAAGGATTCAGTGCAATAGTGGTGCATAAAGAGGAGAAGAAGAAACACTCAGTGCATCATAGGCATCCCCCAGCAGCTATAGACTATTGAAGCATAACTAAGGGATGATTCAGGGTCACCCGATCCAGCCCTAACTATAAGCTTTAAAAGGAAAGTTTAAGCAGAATCTTAAATCTGAAAAGTAGAGAGGGGGTTTGTCTCCTGAATCCAAACTGGGACCTGGTTCCACAGAAGAGGGGCCTGAAAGTTGAATGCTCTGTCTCCCTTTCTACTTTTAACCATCCCAGGAACCACAAGTAAACCCGCAGTCTGAGCGCTATGAGGTTTTTAAGATAAGATGGGTTCTGACTATTCAGGACCTTCGGGACCTGACTATTTCTAGTCCCTGTCAGTACTCCTGCTGTTGCATTCTGGATCACCGTCACTGATGGTGCAAAGGTGAAAACTGATGCCTCACACACACAAAAATAAATAAATGCTGGGTTCAAACGTTCCTGGGTTTCACAGTCAGACTAGAAAAGCAAAGTGCCATAAATACATTAATGTGTACTGAATTTGAACCTTTATTTTTTTACCATTACATTCAGAACTGTAGGTTGAAGACAAGACTCTGTTCCCTGTAAAGGCAGTGCTTTATGATGCAATGAGAAAATTCACTTTAATTTGTGAGAGTGTGGTCACTACAGACATCAGGATAAGGAGGATGACTAGACTCACCTGGCAGCAGGAAGAGAGGCCCTCCATAGTCTCCTGCCCAGTGACCGTCCTCGGCCTGCAGGTGACTGTAGAAGTACATGCCTTTCACTGCAGCGTCCACGGCAGTGTGGGCGGCTGGAGAGTCGCACACAAACTTACTCTGTGAAGAGAATCAGTGATCTTACCACCCACCGTGGACATCCACAAAGTTTAAAGATATTTAAGTTTACTGTGCCACTCTGAGAAGTCCAGTTTACAGTAAGTCATCTCAAAAGCTGTAAAAGATGGGAAATAACTGAGATGAGCCCACCGTGTCCAAGCCGAGTGAATGGGCCTCCAGCATGCTCTGCTCTCCATCTGCGGTCTCCTGATCTTCAAGGTATTGCCACGTCTGCCGGCCCTCCACATTGGTCAGCCTCCAGCGGCTCAGGTCTGTGGCTGGCTCTGTCTTGTATGGCCCCCCTCGTCTCCTCAGGTGCCTGGTAGCCAGAGTATTTGAAGAAGGAAACACTTTCTGTAGCTCTTACACATATGACTGAAGTGCAGACTTTCAGCTTGGTTTTAAGAGACTCAACAAAATATTATTGTTTAATTTTTCAAAATTACAGCCATTTCACATACAGGCCCTATTTTCAGATGCTCAAAGGTAATTAAACACCTAAACCTTCAGTCTGTTTCAACACCAAGTGAGGCCTGGCCCCGCCCTCTCGCATCCCATCCCAAAAATTTTAGATATCTATAAACTCTTTATAAATCCTGAGCTCGTTAAAAACTAAATTTCACTCATACTTCCTTAAAAATTTCTTTGAGTTACGACAAAAACTTATTTTCTTTTAATCATATGTGCACTATGAATGATTTATTATCATCATCTTTTTTATTCGGGTAAAAATCTCACTTAAATTATAATCTCATAGATGTTAAATTAAAGAAGCCATATACTCACGTCCCCTCAGTCATAGCTTCTGTCAAATCAGTCAAAACCTCCGCTCAAATACATGAATAAATCTCATCTCAAGAGCTCCCAAGCTCCGCCTCTTCCAGTGTTTCCATGGGAAATGTAGTCCTGAGAGTGCCGCGAGTGTAGCGAGGTTAGTACTTCTTAGACTCCATTCCCCAGGAGGCCCTGCGAGGCCCGTCCGAGGAGTTTTCGCACATGGAGAGACATGAGCAGAGACCCAGCTGTCCAATCAAAAACCAAGTGAGAGGGGTAAATGGGCGGAGTTTATTGAGATCGTCGAATCATACAGCTGCTTCAATAAACATACACATGTGGCTCACAGCTAGATAGTGATAAAGCAATGATAACAGAGACAAACGGTTTTACAAGAAAAATACTTCACTTTTATTAAACAATTCAATAATATTCAATAATCCCACATTTGGTTTTACAAATGTGGGATTAAAGGAGTTCAATCCCGAGCGTTTAACATACTCGTTACACAAAGACAGTCTTAATAAACAGCAAGAAATCCGGAGTCAGTGTTACAAAATTAATCCAATGCTAAAAATATACAATTTCATCTTAAAAAACAAAAAACCCTCCTATTTCCAGACTGTGGACCCGACCACACTGAGATGAAAAGGTGTTGATCATGTCACACAGGCAGGTATGTAGGTGCAAACAGTTAGGATCTCTTTCCCTCGAGTGTTGTCAGTCATCGACGATGCTCAGTAGGCCGCTCAGCTTCAGCCTGCAGGCCAGTTCTTCCTCTTGGCTTGCCAAAATCTGGCGTTCCAGTTCCTTCAGCCGCCACGGCAAAGATTCAGGAGCGGTCTTACGCCGGGTCACTTTTTCCAAAGGATCATCAGGCTCCTGGAAAGATAAAAGATTTTCTTTACCTGTAGCTGCTTAAACATTGGATCCATTTAAGTGTCAGGAAGCAGTGGTACCTGTGTGAAAGACACCTCTCGAGTTCTGGCTGTGGGGGTGTGCCTTATGGTCGTAGGCATGGACAGAATGGTGGAGGATGGGAGGAAGAGTGGGGTGGTCAATTGCTCCAAAGGGTCGCCATCCACCCAACACTTAAGCTGCTCCATGCTCCTGCAGAGAGACAGAGATGGTATTTTTATTGTCGGGCTCCCCATTCAATCAAACTTTAATTTAAAAATCACAATTTTGAATTGTGATGATTATAAATTCGCTCTCATTAAATTGCCCTAGTTTCATTCACAGCTCAAACTCCCCCGCTGTCGAGTTTAGCTTGATCTGAGGTGGCTAAAAACAATCTTGAGTCAACAAGAACCTGTTGAACCTGTGCAAGGGTTATTTGTGTGTGGAACATTTAGGCTCTGTCAGGGGACAAGATTTTTAATTAATATTGATTTAAAAATGAAACGAAAGAAGCTGAAAATGTATCAGGGTGTAATGGTTTACTCATGGATACCCAGCAGACAAAAAAGTCGCTCAAAGGGGACACAAAAAAAGTGGAAAATCTCTCATTATACTCAAAGCTGTGATGATTTCGCAAACTGCCATAAGATTCAGTTGAACTGGTGGGTGTGAGATGGCCTTACAGTCATAAACACCTAGTCTGAGCCTAAAACTCCCTACCTGTGTGAGCCCCACTACCCTAATACATGAACATAACATTTAAAAGTGGTGATGTAGGCACACCTCTTGCTTTCAGCCTTCTCCTTCTCTAAGCTCTGCAGGACTTTGTGGGCCAGCATCTCCGGTGGCGTGAGCGTGTGGCTGAAGTCCAGTGGGGCTGATGGAGCCTCGACGGGCTCCACCAGACTGTGGAACAACCTCTGCCTGAGGATCGCCGTGGTGGGTGTGGCATAAGCAGCTGCACTCGCCCTGAGGAGGGAGAAAACTGGAGGAATAAGGAACAAAGGAAGAGCAAAGGAGGCGCTCCAAGAATACCACCCTGACGCCGGCTTTAGAACATTTAGTATGACTGTTTTTGAGGAGTCTGAGATTTTGCTTCATGTACTGCACAATAGTGTTGCACATTCATGTGCTGTCAGATTAAAAGAAAGACATGCATGTCTCAGAGGGGCACTTGTGTCTGGGCCTTCTTACCCCTCCTTCTCTTCCCGCTTCTCTCTGTGAGTTTGCCTCATGGCCTCCGTCCACTCCTCGGGCGGCTGGAAGCCTTTCAGTGAGCATTTGGGGAAGTAAACCAGGATCTCTCCATCCTCCGTCACAGCATCTTAAAACAAACCATAAATATGTATCATGGGTCAAAAAATCAATATCAAAGGTGGAAAACATTTTTTTTTAGATGATCTTCCACACATAAATTAGGCTAAACCAACAAAGACTAAAACTTAAGACGTCTTTATAATTTTATTGTATTTTGCTAACTGTATTAAGTGCTCTATATGTTTTAGTTAGTTATAGTAGTTATGGTTTAGTTTCAAATTTAGTTTTAATTATTTACAGCAGCATGGCTCTCACCTAGGCAGACAGGTGGTTTAGGTATCTGCCAGTCCTTCAGCTTGTGGTCAATACAGATCACCAGCACGTCATCCCAAGGAATCGAACTAAAGTCCACACATACACCGCCTTCTTCAGCGCATCCGGGAGTTCGGGTGCGCCGACTCTTTAACTTGACTCTTTCCAGAAGGTTTTTGAGTCGAGACATGAGGAGGGGCTGACTGCTACGTGAGACCGGGATCTTAGCCGTGTAGCAATAGATGGAGGAGCAAAGCACAGACCATGAGTCTAAAGAGAGAAATAAGATGATTAAATATATAAAACAGGATAATGAACCTCTGAATATCTTTGTGGAAGATTAATCCCTCTCTGTGTAACTGACCTGTTGCAGACAGCTGCTCCCACTGTGGCAGCTGCAGGCTGAGGATGATTTCCCGCAGCCAGGCCAGGTGTTGGGGGGAGTTCCAGGCCAGATGAGGCACAAAATCCCTCAGCTCAGGCAGGTAGAATTCGCCCGGAGGCCACGAGAGCCCGCAGAGCTCCTGAGATGTCACTTTATCAGCGACGTGAGTCAGGACTGCGTTGTAGAGCTGAACAACAGGAGCCGGGTCTTGGGGTGGAAGATGTGCAGCAGCTCGCTCCAGCCGGTGGGAGTAAACTCTGGGACTGAACTCACGACTTAACGTGGACTCAATGAGCTCCACCAGGGTCTTACAGGAGAGAGGGAAAGGCTGCAGAGCACGTAAAGCCAGCCAGCGCACAGCCTGGCTTATCTGAAGAAAAACGACAGGACAAGACGGAGAGAAGATAGAGAAGGTCTGTAAAGTGAAAAAGCAAGACCAAAAAAACCCCTCCAGGATGGAGAAAGAGGAAATGTGTACCTGTTTGGATCCCTGCAGATCATTAGTGGTCTCTGGTATGAAGAAGAACATGTACTCCGATATCAGGCCATCCTGCACCAGCGTGTGCAGCTTCAGAGCTAGAAGAGATGACGCTTTTTTTAAAAAACAGTAATTTAACAACTACTGCAGAAATCTCTTCATGCTGTCATCACTACCATTTCTCACCTTCAACGACTTTCTGTGTATCAGCAGCGCTCCCCTCTGGCCCAGGCATCAGGATGACGAGCGGCAGTGGGCAGTGCCAGGCGCTGGCTTGCTGCAGCTGTTTGAGCTGAAGCAAGGCGGACAGCAGCGGGACGTCCTGCTCGTCCTGCCCAGGCTCCACGGTGGGCTGGGCAGGCAGCAGCATGATGAGGGCGCTCGTCCCCTGGAGCTCACAACTCTCCTCCATTTTGGACAGGCCGTCTTCATTTAGTGGACCTCGAGAGGCCTGCAGGGTGGGGAAAGAATTATTAATATATAATTACTAACAGTTCTGTTTGTCTGATAATTTACAGACTTCTGGTTTAATCTTAACAAAACATGATTTATGTCACTGAAAAAGCTAAAGTTAAAGCCTATTCTAGTTATTTTTCTTCTTGCACACAAGCCTTTCAGCTCAGCCTTAAAAGATTTAACCTAACATGAAGCTCCTGTCTATTGTGAATCTAGCACAGCTCTGCTCTGAATAGTCATCGTTTCTATTTCTGCATGCCCCATGTGATCGGACCTTGACGCTAATATGGACTTTGTGAGTACGTTGTCCGCTCTCCTGCAGCGTGTTGGTGATGCTCAGTGTCTGCAGGGTGCCCTCTGGCTGCTCCTCTCTGCACTCCTTATACCCACCAAACTTCACCTCCAGCCAGTCAGAGAGGATCCTGAAATCATAACAGACAGGACACAATCAGTGAAATGTTCAAAGAAAACCGTTAGAATATGTTTAGGGCATTCAAGCACCTATCTGCCAGGCTGGCAACACTCTCGTGGTTGCTGGGTAAAAGGATGACGGCCTTCCAGAAGATTCGCTCTGGTGCGTTGGGGATGTTATCTGTCACCAGCGCCGGCAGGTCGAGAGGCGCCCAAACGGTCTCACTGAGGGCGACGCCAGAAACAGGTCAAAATGATGCTTTGTGACACGGACTGCTGATTGAACAAACACACGTGCAGGACTTACTCGAGCAGCTGCTGAAAGTAGTAATGAACTCTCATCTGGTGGATCGCGCCTCGTTTCATGTTGTACAACCTGGAGAAGCCAGAAAACATGTTACAGTAAAGGAACAACGCTCATCTTCCAACACTGATAGGTGATGCACACACCTGGTGCTGGAGAGCGCCAACATGCCAGCATTTCCCAGGTTGACCAAACCACGAGCCAGATCTGCTATGCACGGCCGAGCAGGGGCGCTGGGAGCCAGAGCCTTCAGTTTGAAACGAGGGTCAACGCAGCAAGGGGCTGCAGGAAAGCCTCGCATCTGTCGCTTCAGCTGTCGGCGAACAGCCACCACGTCGCGCCACCTGGTAACACAGAGAAGAGGCGGAAGAAGAATATTTAAATATTGCAGGAAGAGAAGTTCCTGGAATTCTTGGTGCCGTTTTGTTTTGCTCGACTGCCTTCATTATCCATGTTTTTACCTTTTGATGTACTTGTGGATACGCTGCAGCTCTGCTTCGAGCAGGTCTTCAACCAACAGAGCGATGTCTGCATTCAGAGTCTCCTCAACTAGACTCACACACACCTGCTCTGTGCATTTAGCCACCCGCTCTGCTTTCTCATTCAATGCCTCCCTGAAAAACATTTTTTTTTAAAGTTAATGTCTGCCACTCAAAGACCTCCAACATCACGAAATTCCTCTTTTTGTTTTGTATGTTCACTTGTCCTATTGTCCTCGTCCTTATTTCTTGTCACATGCATACTGTTAAATTAGTGGATGCACACAATAAACATGACCCAAGTTTTAAATAATCAGGTCGGTGTGTATGTAAGTCCTCAAACATCCAGTGTCAGGCTGGCTGGCACCCACCTCCTCTGTGGGGCAGCCATTTAGAAGACAGTCTGCTTAATTAGTAGGAGCTAAAAGAGCTTGTCTGAGACGTAGGATGAACTTAAGGTTTGTGCCAAAGCCCCGTAAAGGACAAATAACGTTATTTTGAACCGTGAATTGTGGAACTATATTCAGGTCCAAAATAAACAGATTTTGTTTAGTTACACATTTGATCTGATTTGTTTAAGTCTTACTGGATCTCAGAGGCCGCAGTCTCCTTTATGGTCTCATTTAACACTTCGTGCATGACCTCTGTGCAGAGGGAGAAGCTGAACTGAGTTAGGAAAGCCTCGTGCTCCTGACGCCTCCTGTTACAGACAGAAAAAGGAAAAAACAAACCAGAGTTAGTTGTGGCAAAAGCAGCCCTAAATATTTAAGATAGATACACCATTACGGCTTAGGAGAATCACATGGGGTGCGCTGAGTCTGTTGTCAGAGTAGAGGATATTTTGCCCTCTTCCTAACTGAACTCAGGGCAGTGATAAGCCTGTTATAAACCAGCTGCCTGCAGACCAACCTAGCTTCTTCAAGCTTGCGTTTTTCTTCAGCGACGCGCTCCTTCTCCAGTTTGATCTCGGTGGCAGACACCTCCTCTAGCATCTGCCTCAGCACCTCGCTCACCATCATCTCCACCTGCACGCTGCTCTCCCTGTACAAAACAAACAAACAAAAAAAACCCCAACATATTATCAGTCTTATGAACCGGAGGACTTCCTCCCACATACTGCAGTTAAAGGTTTTCATGGTAAGCTTACTTGAGTGCTGCTGAAGCGTAGCTGGCGCCAGCCTCAGCCACCTCCCTCACTGCTACATCAACCACCTCTTCTACCACAGTGTCCAGCTCAGCCATGATGTCCTGCAGCAAGCGACAGAAAAGATGTTTTAATGAGTTCCTATCACAAGCACTGCTGCTTAATGAACTTATAAAAAAAATGTGAGATTCCAAATATTAAGAGAAGGAAGGAAAACATGCATTCTTCATCTTTACTATCAAAAGATACACAAATGTGAGCAACCCTAAATTTAACTACAATTTGTTTACTGGTACTTCCAACAGACAGATTGTAGTTGGTGGTTAATGTGTGTTTATTTTAAATATTTTAGTTCCATTGAAAAACAGTGAGAATTAAAAATAAAATTTCTTACACAGTAGCAGATAAAAATATATCTCCATTACTTAAAAAAAAAGTTACAAGAGCAGTTCCTGCACTGAAAACAGGAATAAGTAATGTCTATAAAGAGCTGGGAGCTCTTCCCCACCTCATCGCTGAACATAAGTTGAGGTTTGGGTGGAGGTGACGGGGGTCTGACAGGCTGGAATAGCTGATGGGGCTCGGTTGGGCGGGTCGAGGGCTCTCCCGTCTCATCTATAATAGCTGCAGCCAGCCCAAAGGCAGCAGGAACATCTGGAGCGTTGACTGGTACGACCTGAGACAACAGCTCACCACTGGGTGGCGCCTTCACCTCCATTCTGTCACCAACAGCTGAAACTGCAAAACAGGTGACAAAGAATTCACTTCCTCTCCTCCGGAATGTGATCAAATGATCATTCTTAGTTGAATTTAATAGAAATAGGAGAATGACCTTAAAGGTCAACGTGTGTGCAACAAGTGCAGGAAAGAAAGCATGTTAACCTTTAAACTGGGATGGCGTAGCCTCGATCAAGCTTCCTTCTCCTCTGTATTTGTTCAGGGAGTCAAAGCTGCAGACGGGGGTGTGCTGGGGAGGGTTCGGGAGGGGCCCTCCATTCACCACCTCTCCAATCAAGACCGTTCTCTTAGCGAGAATCATCTCAGACTTTTTCTGGGATAGCGGCAGCTCTGGCTCCTGATAGGCTACTCGACTCAGCTCCACCATGCTGCAGACAAAACATAAAACACAAAAATGAGTTTAAATCAAACGGTTATTTAAGGTGGTTGTGCCGGTGCAATACATCTGACAGTCACAGCAAAAAATCACAGTATTCATGGAAAGGAGCTGAGAGCCAAACCAGCGGCGTGGAAGCTCACCCGTCGTTGACGTTGAGGCCGTACTGCTGGACGAAGTCAGTCGCTTCTGCAGCGGTGCGGAACATCAGCATCCGCACGACGTCGTTAACAGGAAACAAAGTCGAGCGGGGACCCACAGTGTGAGCCATGTTTAGGGTCTTCAGTGCCTTTGCTCTGACCTGCACACAGACATGAAGTCTCTCTTTAAACAACACATCCAAACAAGTTTAAGAGTTTTCAACACCCGCACAATAACTTTACTATTTTAATGAACAACAAAAATATTGCCCCTTTAATTAGTATCCTGCCTGGTCTAAATTAATCTCCACGCTGAAGTTAAGCATCAGATTTTTGGGGGGATTTTTTTTTAAACATCAGCTACAGAGCTGCTTACCAGCATACTGTTAAGGGGTGAAACATAAAACATAAAAAAAAAACGCCTCAGTGGGTTTTTCATAAAGCTGCAGAGCCCTAAAAACAGTAAAACAACTGAGACAAACATTATGCCTTCTTACAGTTCCAGGAACAATAACTGCATTGATAGGAAATTGGATATGGTGGTCTTCAGCTGATTGCTCCAGGACGAGCTTAACAACACAAGTGTAAGCATTATAACAACCTGCTGCCATACTGTTCCATCCTCTGTCTTAACCTTCTCTCAATCATAAAAAAAAAGAATAATTAAAAAGTGAAGTATATCAGGCTTGATGACTACGGTATAGCAGGAAATAAAAACATTATCTGGTATGGCAATAACACAATATTGCATCAAATTTAAGTTGTGATCCAAAAGTGTCACAATTGAACCATCCATGAAAGACAAACATCCAACATTCAGGAGCTCAGTGAGAAACATTCAGGCATAATTTCCAGACAGTTTCTGACCTGGTTGAAGTATCTGTGCAGGAGGCAGCTGGCGAGGTATGAGGCTCCTTTCGCCAGCTTGAAGAAGCGAACAAAGTTGTTGCTGTTGACGGCAGCAAATGCCTGCACTGCAAACTTCACCTCGATGGAGTTTCGCACCTCATCACGAAACTGCTGCACCTCACTGTGTGGAGATTAAGGGTCAGGTGTGAGACGCAGCTACCAATTACAGAGGAAATGCTCGCTGGAGCACCGAATAGGTATATTCAGTGTATGTTTCCGTGACTGACCGCAGGATGTCCCCGTCGTTGAGCTTCAGCAGCACGCTGTACTGGCGGAACTCTGCCTCACGGGGGCAGAAGATGTGACGCGTAGCCAGGTCCTGGTACATTTCTTTCAGGCTCTGCAGGCACTTGGTCATGTTCTCGTTATTTATCTTGGGGTCGAACGATGACATGTGCTCCTCGCAGAGGTGGTGGGCACAGTGCACGTGGAAGCGGGTGCACTTTTCAATCAGCGACACCGTTTGTGGGCAGCAGAGGTGCTGCTGGATGATGTCCTGTGAGCGAGAGACAGAGACGAGGATCAGTCTCTCCAGGACAATGACTCTAAATCGCACCAATCACTCATTTAAACCTCCAGAAACAAACAGCTTTTTGAAGTTGTAATTAGGAGTAACGAGAGCAGCTCATTTGAAGCATTACCTTGCGGATGCCGCGGGTTCTGTTCCAGACAAAGTCGTACCAGTCCCGGTAGTTGTCATGGCCCAGATCCATGATCTGCGTCACCAGATAGTCCATGGTCATGCTAAGCACCGGCAAAGGACGCAACTCATGGGGCAGGGGCTCCTCCTGGTCAGCTGACGAGCGGCTGTACTCCTTGATGGCGGTTGTGTGATCCACCTGGTCGGAGACGAAAGGAGAAAAATTTGGTTACAGCAAGCAGGAATCTCATTTCCTTGAATGACCAGGTTACAGCCTTCTACAAAAAACACTGACAACCATTTCACCCATCCATCCAGTCACGGGGCAACACTCTAAGCAGAGAAGCCAAGACGTCCCTCAACTCTTCAATCTCATCCAAGAGGTACAACAAGTCATTCCCAAGACAGGTAAGAGATATAACCTTTCCAGTGAGTCCTGGCTCTGCCATGGGGCTTCCACCCAGTAGAACAAGACATTGAAATATTCATTTTTTTTAAATATGTGATGTCAACATTACCACAAAGGGGTGAAAATACGACAGTAGTTCAATTAGCAGACGCGTAAAAAGACATATAAAAATGACTCAGGCTCCTCATCATCAGTTCTGTAATAGACGGTTCACTACATTGGAATGTTTTTAGAACATCTTTGTTTAAATTAAAAGTAAAGTTTTAAACATTCAATTGTTTGACTCGTTGGGCATCATAGGAGGTTTTCTGTGGCCCACGAACTGAAGTGATTTGAACATTTATAGTCTGCTGTGTCTCTCCTGTGTAGAGTGTTTCAGCTGGAGCTGAAACATTAAAGTCATTTTATTAATATTTATCTCTGAGCTTGAACAAATATTTACACATCTATTATTTATGAATAGCAGATATGTTTGAAATGTTATCCACCCAAATGTCCAATTAGTACAATCAGATGAAGTGATTTAAGAGGAATACACATTCATTTTCGTTTAAATCTGAAAGCGCTCCAGAGAATCTTCTAAATACTAAACACAAAGTTTTGGGTAAAAGTTTTTTTTCATATTTTCCATTGATGTTAAAGACTTACTGTCTCCGTGTTTGGGATGACTTCGAATGCGCTGAGCTGGTTCCGAGTCTCTCTCATGTACCTCTCCTTCTCAGGACACATGTCAGGACATGTCCCCACAAATACCTTGGACAGGTGGAGGTCCGTCCGCTTTGGCCGACCTGTGAAGACATTAGCACTAAATGTCTCACACCTTTCTATTTTATTTTTTGTAGCTCTGTTAATCATGGCTGATGTAATAGGTGGCTTTACCTTGACGTAGGATCTTGTCCCTCTGCTCGAGGAGGCGGTATTTGTCCTCTGCGGTCTCAGCCACTTGCCCAATGAGGTGGAGAAGAGAGGATGGGACCGAGCGCTCGGAGCTCTGGCTCTCGGTGCTGCTCTCTTTCTGAGGTTCAGTGTCAAACTGCAGCACCTTTACGGGGGACGGCTTCTTCACCGGGGAGCTGACACATGTGAGAGCCACAATGTTGTGGGAACTTTTCGTGCTACGTGATAGCTTTATCGGTAAAATAAAAATTAGGTGCTGTGTTACCTGCGGCTGAAGGTCACCGTGCTGCTGAGTGTAGGAGGTCTGAGGTGCGGTCTCCGAAGTGGCGAAGAAGCACCTGCTTTTGACTCCGTGTCCTCCTGAGCTTCTCCTTCTGACGTCTCCTTTCCAGTTCTCCCTGCTTTCTCCCCTGGACCTGGTCCATAATATTACACATTAATCCAGAAGAACAATCACTGTGTGTTATTTTTGCCAAAATAAATTAGCTTTGAAAGAAACATTTGCATTTACTCTGCTTCTTTCTCTGCCACAGGAGGAGAAGCTCTTTTCCGTGCAGGATTTTGCCTTTTTTTTTTGCCTTTGCCGCTGATGCCTGAAAGAGATGACGGGAAGAGACAAAAAATCTATATTACAAACTACAGACTAAAAAGTAGAATAAGAACTCCAAACTACCTGCAGTAAGAGTAGAAGCTTGAGAAAGTAAAGTTAAACTGAATGCCAGTTTTGTGGATACCCTCTAACTGGTGATGGTACAGGGAGGAGACTCACATGGTCATTAAAGTACACTATAGTGAGGTTCTTGGCAGGCCGACAGAAGATCTTTTGGACTTTCCCAAACCGAGCAAAGTGCTTCTCGATCGTGTCTCTTCTGTTCAGTGCTGGAGGGACGTTCTTGCACAGGAGTGAGGTGCAGTCAGTAGGAGACATGCCGCTCAGGCTGTCCATGCTCTCAGTACGTGAGCCACGTTTATTCGGGGTTGTGGTTTCGACCTTTGATTCTGAAGGTTTTGCTAAATCTAGAGAAGGATAAAAGGAATGAGTGCAGTCTAGTAACAAATGTTCTACTGTAGGCTGGCTTAAAACCGCAAAGCATCCTAGAACCAAACCGAAATTGATGCTGCTTTGATGTGTTTGACACATAAATACCATAAACTTCAAACAATGGGCCTCACTAAGTTGCAAACTGTGGCCCAGGAAAGAGAGAAGAAAAGTAATAGAGTAAAAAATTCTGAGAAAAAGAATAAAACAATTCACTACACTTATTGTAAGGAGCGACGAGTAAACTGGCCTACAATTGTTTAGAAGTAATTTGCATAATAAAGGAATTTTTTTGATGACCAGTCACACATTTATTAGTAATGCATAGTATGTATAACTTTTGTGTCTCACCCGATTCTTCGGCTTTTTCCTGCACATTTCGAGTCAGTGTCTGGGCAGCAGGTGGCGTTACAAACAGGTCACCACCCTGAGTTTGGACCTCCTCCCTCTCTGGCTCATTTGCAGCCTCCCGTCTCACTGGTTTAGTACCATCCTTACGAAGACTGCTCAATGCCCGGCTAATTAATCCTCCTGGCGGGCCGCGCGACCTCATCAGCGGCCTCTTTGGGGGATGTCTCGGTGAATCTGCTTCAGGTGGAACTTCATCCTCAGGGGCAGCAGACTTCTCAAGGCCGGTGCTAGATATTGGTGGATCGTCTTTCCGCTTGGTGCCTTTACCAAGCCGTGCAAATATGCTGACCTCCCCTTGGCTCGTATGCACTTTAACATCTGTGCTGGCCTCTTCTTTGGTTTTGGTTTCACCAAAAGCTGAGGGCTGACCAAAAGTTGTTCCTCCAAAAAGCTGCGCTGTCTGAGGCTGGAGGGTTTTGGGTGTAAAGCTGAAGGATGATGGGGTGGTGGGCTCTGTGGTGGCAGCCTTAGTGCTGGAGCTGGTGAGTGTGGCTGGTTGGGAGAAGGTGAACTGAAGAGTGGTAGCTGGACCACTACTGCTGTCGGTTGTTAGTGGGTTACTTTGAGAGGAGATAGAGGGGGCTGAGGCTGGTTCAGAGAAGCTGAAGCCTAAAGAGCCAGACTTGGTGGTGGTGCTGGAGGTTGTCTGGGTATCACCAAAAGCTGAGTTAGACAGTGAAGTAGTTGGGGGGTTAATTGGCTCGGGACTGGCACTAAAGATGGGTTTGAAAAGTGCCTCATTGTTTGGCCTGAAACTAAATTCAGATGGTCCGAAGCTCCTGTTCTGACCTACCCCAAACAGACTGGTGTTGGTGGTGGCACTGGTGGATGACGTTGATGGCTGTCCAAACCCAAGAGACTGAGGCTGACTCACTGCAGGCCTCAGGGGGCTCCCAAACCCAGAGGGCTGCTGGACAATTGCTGGTGGCTGTTTACCAAATCCCGACCCCTGCCCAAAAGCAGGTGTTTGCCCAAACATTGAACTCTGACCAGGCCCTCCAGTCTGTCCAAAAGCCGGTGTCGTGCCACCCCCAAAACCCGAGCTGCTTACTCCTGATGACGGCTGCCTAATCGAGGAAGCCTGGGCAGATGCCTGTCCGAATGCTGAAGCCTGGGCAGATGGTTGTCCAAAGGCTGAAGCCTGGGCAGATGGTTGTCCAAAGGCTGAAGCCTGGGCAGATGGTTGTCCAAAGGCTGAGGCCTGGGCAGATGGTTGTCCAAAGGCTGAAGCCTGCGCAGATGGCTGTCCAAAGGCTGAAGCCTGCGCAGATGGCTGTCCAAAGGCCGGGGCTTGTCCAAAGATGTTGCTCACCTGAGGGGGCGGTTGTGCAAAAGCGGACTGCCCGAAAAAGCCCACACT
Organism: Hemichromis elongatus; assembly: GCA_015108515.1. Classification (NCBI taxonomy): domain Eukaryota; kingdom Metazoa; phylum Chordata; class Actinopteri; order Cichliformes; family Cichlidae; genus Hemichromis; species Hemichromis elongatus. Next base: position 27,142 of record VUQR01034317.1, read on the forward strand.
CTGCGGGGCCTGTGTGCTGGAGCTCTGCTGCCCAAATGATGAGAACAGGCTGGGCTTCACGCTGCTGCTCGGGGCTTGGAAAGCTCCTCCTTGGGGACTACCGAACGGGTTGGGTGGATTCATGGCTCAAATAACGTTTTATGTAAATGAGGAAAACGTTTTTAAGCATTCAACGAGCAGAAAGCGGTAAGGCAGCTCCGGTCCGGGGAGATTTTCCGGTTGAAAGCTGCTAAAGAGACGAAAACAAACAGACTCATAGCTCCACTGCGAGCACAGACTAACACCATGAAAGTATTACTTAATGAAGTTTTCCTCGTTGCTCATAAAGTTTCTCAGTTAACAGAATTATAAGATTATCCGGAGAATGGCTTATAAAAGACCCCACCTTTTAATGTTTTCTGTTGCTTTTTTTGGCTCACATTTTTCTAAATCCGGTTCCGGTCCGACAAAATTATCAGTCCTCCCGCTGCAAATAATGCTAAACAATTCTTTCCGCTATGGCCAACGAGGAGGTTGTTAGCACATAAGAGACCATATCTGTTAAATGAAAGAATATGTTTAATGAATGTAAATTATATTATCAAAGATGTATAAAGCAGAAAAGAGCTACACTATCGGTTTCCTGCGGACTACAATTTAATTCGTGTCACCTTGAAGACTGCAGTTTGCTCGTGGCTAACGGTCACCAACCGATAAAAAAAGTGTTCACCGCCAGGTAGGACATAGGTTAGTGGGTAACCTTAACTTATGTACCGATATCTTTCCGTAGCCGTGTTCTCTTGTCGTGTCGGCTGTTTAAAATGGGAGTAGTTTTGAGGAACCTCCAGAAGGTGGTGCCTCTTCGGCGCGCCAGACTGCGCAGGGACGTGGACACGCTGAGACACATACTGGGCATCCAGAAGTTTGACCTGGGCATCATCTGCGTGGACAACCAAAAGATGCAGCAGATCAATCACATCTACAGGAAGAAGAACACTCCCACGGATGTCCTGTCGTTCCCATTCTACGAGGTAAACATGTCAGATAATGTTTGAATGAACACACTTCCACTTCGCTGTTCGGGAATAGTGGAGGTCTGAGGTGTTTCTGGACGTCTTCTTCTGTCTTTGATCTATTACACTGCTTTTTGTGCAATAAAAGATTTATAAAGTTTCAGGGGCCAAATGGAGCTTCAGAAAACGCCTCCTTTGTGGTCCAGCTGCTGCTTCTTTGAGTCATCCACGTCACCATCTAACAGCAATGGGCAAACAGAGCTTTTGAATGCACTTATCAAAGGCTGTGGGGCAAAATGCAGTCAGAGGGTCACAGGCAGCTGTAAACCATCTTAATCTGGTCCCCCGCATCCTGAAAGAGGAAAAAAAACAACCCCAACTAGATAGCTGAAGGCTGATTTAATTTAATTGTAACTGCTAGCCGTGTGTCAGTATCAGTTTCCCATTATGTAAAACTAAAGCTTGGCTGAAAAAAATAAATGCCTGGCACTGGTACAGTAAAATTATGCGGTTGGTATGAACAGCTACATTAGGAATAGGTGAGTCTGAACAGTATTTTTAAAGCTTGAAATATTTCTATTGATCTTACAAGTCTGGTGTGTAAAAGGCTTTCAGTCAAAACTGTTACTCAATCCTTGCATCATGGATAATATTGTCCTTTCCTTTTTCTAATCATCCCGATTACCCTCTGTGAAAAGTGAATGAGAATTATGAATGAGAGTTGGTTTATGCACATTATTTTACTCTTTGCGCATCGGTTTGTATTTAGCAGCTCATTTAATATTAATGGTATTTTATATTTTGATGCATTCTCAATCATCCAGGTAAGTAAATCTCCAAAGGTTGATTCTGTTCTATCAGTGACTTCTTCAGTCTCTTCTTCAGACTGAAGAAGTCACTTGGATGAGCGACGAAACGTTTCTCCCACTGAAAACGCCACATCCAGATGAACAGAATCAACCTTTGGAGGTTATTTTATATTCCCTCGGGGGTAGAAATTGGTGGCTTTCCATTGATTTTAAACCAAAACTCTGAACCTGACTGCTCTGCACCAGGTTACCTGTTTGCCATGAGTTACCAGGTGATATACCCAGGTAAAAAAAGAGAGCAACTTTATGGCACTAAAATCTTTGACCTTAGGCTCAGCATAGTAGTACACCTCTCTGATCACTTAACTCAATTGGGAAACCTTCCTTAAAGGTAGTCTTTGTATTTATCCTCTACAGATTTTAACTAAGACTTTCACCAATAGGGTGCAGCGTTACTCAAGACGTAACATTTTAAAATTGAGGTTAAGTTGACCTAATGTGCCATCTTGTTGGAAACACATGAACAAAACCTGCAGGGTTGGGGTCACTTCTTCACTTAAACGTCTCTGTGTTTTGTGGGGGTTTATTAAAGGACCTGCGGCCCGGGAAGTTGCCCTGCCCCCTTCACAGAGACGAGCTAAACCTTGGGGACATCTTCCTCGGAGTGGAGTTTGTGATGAAGCAGTGTCAGGAGGAGTCCCTGGATCTGCACGGAACGCTGACTGTATGAAACAGTAACTTATGCCATCCTGTCTGTCCAGTGTAGTCTGTCAGTGCTTCCAAATGAAGCACAGTAATACAATTTTCCATGATTAGCTGTTCCATTGTTCCTGTTTCAGGTGGTCACTGCGCATGGCATCTGCCACCTGCTAGGCTACAGGCACGAAACAGAGGAAGAATGGACTGAGGTTTGTATGGAGCCAGGTAGATTTATGTGTCCAAATTCATTCCTCCACTCAGGCTATAGCTCAAATGGAGATACGCTTTATGCTCACGTCGCAAGATCTCAACCCATTAGATCACCTTAGAAGATGGCTTTATCATCACAACATCACATCTGCAAAGACTCAGTTTTTTCCTTTAATCAATCAGTCATCCATAGGTAGAGCTATATGAGCTGATGCTCGTTTTATACGAAATTTGTGAACTTCAAACTGTTATGTCTGGATGTTCAATGTTAACTAAAGGTGTAACATGTTTGCAGATGCAGCAGAGGGAAAACTACATCCTGAGTGAGTACAGCAGACTCACAGGCCGACACCTGGACCCCCTGATGAAGAGGTGCAGCCAGGACAGGTGACCCTGACTGGTGCCTGCAGGCCTGAGATTAAAGATTGCACTATGTGATGGTAGAAACTGCTCATACTGTTGTTTCTTATATTTATTTGAAAACACCCATGCTGTTTGTAATATAAAACAACTCTTCACTAAACAAACAATCTGACCTTCTCAAAAAACACTTGATGTGAACTCTGCTGATGAGTTTATACACCAAATAAAGACATCTCATTTCTTTCATTGGAATATTTTATTAAAATCTGCTTTAGGAAGAGTCGGTTGTGTATGAAGGGTAGAAAAAGCTGTTCGTTCTCACTTCACTAATACATGTTATGCTCTTTACACTGAATGTGGGACAGCATGTTCAGGAGAGGCATTTTAGAAACGCCAATCTTTGCAGACATTAAAAAACCCGGAGAATTAACACAGCACGGTGCTGGAGGAAGTCAGCTATTCGGTGCACACTTCCTAAAATCCCCAAATATAAAGACAGAAGTCGAATCAGATTTGTTACAGTGATTTAATTTTTAGAAATTAATGCCATGTTGTGCTAATTTGAGGAAATAATCTGCTTTGGCCAGATTAAGTCTGTAACAGCATGTTTTGAGAGTGAGCTCATTTTTTTTTTCCTTACACAGAATAAAAGTTACACAGCCGGTGCCCAGTAATAAACAACAGAATATTCCATATACTTCATGCCTGACAGGAACTGGTTAATAAAGTGCCCCTTTTATGCTTTTTTAAAACTCCATTTAGTTATAGACCAGAAGACAAACAGAAATGAAAATATTCAGCATCTCCAACACCCACTACTGTTAATTTATTCCACCATTGATCCTGAATAAATATTTCTAGGATGAAACTGATTAAAAAAAATACACACAGCTGCTGAAAGGACTTGTTTGTAGTCTGTAACGTATCTACATCATGCTGTACTGCCTGAGTAGCAGTAAGTTTGGCACGTTTTGAAATAAAGAATCAACAGGTGATTCAAACTGTATTTACAAGTAAAAACATCTTCCAAAAATGGCTACAGCTTTATTAACAGTCAGTCAGAGAATATGAACATTATTAACTGACCAATAAGAGCAGAAGACAGACGCCTTGAAGGGACAGGCACTAAAACAGAGCAGATAACGGTTTCCTGAACAATAAGGCGTTTAAGCTTACAGTTACACTTTAACCATGTAAATGAGCATAACAGGGGCACTTTAAATGCTTAACACTTGTTCTAAAGGTGATGAAATAAAAGATATTATGCAATAGATACTGTATCTTCTCTGGTGATCTAGTAGTAATGAATTCTATTTGCCTTGGCTCATATTTTGGGCTAATTAAGACAAATCAACCCCCATCTATATGCAATAAATATAAAAATCTGTTGGCTTTATAGAAGAAACTGACTTACACGCTGTTTTAGGTTCGACAAACATTCAAAAACAACAAGGTTGTGCGACTTTTCAAAGTAAAGCTTGTATACACATAATTATAAAAGTTTTCTTGGGAGGCACAAGGTCAAAACCCCAAACAAAGAACAAAGTGGGATCAACTGAGAAAAGCTCAGTTAAATATTAATGAATGCATGTTCTTTCACACTTTTAAAATATGGAAATAACCACACACACACACAAAATATCAGGTTGCACGTGAAGTACAAAAAGCAACTGGGAAGACATCCACACTGTGGGACAGAAAGCTGATTTGAATGGACCAGTTTGTGTCAGTAAGAAATATTGCACCAAATGTACCCGCTAAATACAACAACCCTCTAAACTCTATAATAGCTTATACTCCAACATAGAATATATCTTTATTTTGCTTATATGGGAAATAAAGGGGTCTGCAAACATACAATCTACAAAGCACCAGGAGCGCCCAGTGTTTGATAGTTTGAAGTATAAGTCTGAAGAAAAGTCCTTAAGAAAAAAAAACAAAAAAATTAAACCTTACAAAACAGTTGATAAAATTATAGCAAAGAAAGACTTCAGCCCCAAAAACACAGAGGCAAAAATTGATCCACGGAACATTTTAACTGCATTTCTGGTATTTTGAAAGAGTCTCGACAGGTGTCGGCCCTCTGTCGGCATCATCAGGTGTTAATTTTAGCCTGGCCTTTAGTGATCTGTAGAGGAAAAAAAAAGCCTCGAAGGCTACCAAAAACGGACGCAATCAGTAGTATAGGAGGATTTTCACAGGGCAGCTTTATCTAACGTGATCGCTGTGGATGAGTGTGGGTAGGCGTCCAAAGACGTGGCGCTTAGAGGGGCTGCAGGACGTTCCTTCCTGCCTCTGAGGTGCTGCCGGTTCCAGATCTCTCCATCTCAGACAGCTGCTCGAACACGTCTCTGAGGGATCACAAGATGGCAGCGCATCACAGAGTGTTTTACATCATTAAAGTGACCTCTATAACAGTGACAAGATCGCTTGCACACTCACTTGTGCATGTAGAAGAAGATGTATCCGCTACGGTCACGGTCTCGCTGGACGGCTGCTTCCTGCGTGCGAGACACGTCCAGGTCGTTGTAGGTGAGCCACGACTGTTTCTTCATGTCGTACACATCGCTGATGTAATGGCCTACAGGGAAGATAAAGACCGGGAACAATCTGTCAATATTTGTTCACAGACCAGGCATTTGGTTCTTGAAGTCTTTAGCCACGACAGCAACACACACAGGGGGCACCTACCCCATCCACGTATAGGCAAGGAAGATGTCATTAGCATTTATCCAAAGTTATTGGACAAATATAACCTCTGGCTGACACATGAACTTTATGGTTCTGGCTTTAGTATAACAGTCAGGTCCATAAGTGTTTGGAAAATGATACTGTTTTATTTTTCATCTATCAGAAACCAACACAGTGGAATAAAACATTTTTATACCCACATTATCCGAGGCTCCCTCTAAAAGCTACAATCATTAAGTTAGTCCCGTCTTAGATTTCAATACTGTTTTACCTTTTCAGCTAATATTCATCAGCTAATATCAGATCAGGATAAGCTAGATAAATTTTTGCTGAAAGGCACTGACTACTATTTGACTACTCGCACACAATTTACTGCTAAAGACAAAACTAAAAGCAGGAGATCCACAAACACCCCAAGTAAAGACCACACAGTTTCATCCAGCAGTGTTTCCCCTCATAATTTAAGGATATATAAATTAACCTTATTTCTAGCAGCCATTTTCTTTATTGACATTTGAGATAATAAGGAATATATAAAAAAAAAAAAAAATCACGGCAGTTCCTTAAATTTTTCATACACAGTTTGCACTTAAATCTCATCTTCACTGATCCTGAATAATTTGTCACTGTCCAAAAACACAAGGACCTAAACTCGATACCAGGATGGAGGCATAAACAAATCCAAGTGCTCACCAGAGGAGGAGCTGCTCCCAATGTGACTGACCACACTGATGAGTCTGAACGAGTTGGCCAACTCTCCACTCTGGATTAGAGGATACAGAGGCAGGTTAATGTAGGCCAACAACCAATAAGAGCACAATAGATCAATCTGCTGCTTTACTGAATTGGTTCTGCAGTTTCTTAAGCAGGCAGTGCAAGGCCTGTATTTCGCCATGTTCTGATTCATACTCAACTCACTTTGTGTTCTGTAGAAATCTCAGACTTTATCTACAGTGTGAATTATTTAAACTGACCCTTTATTAATGTTTACATGCATAAAAACTTTTTATTTTTTGTATATTGATTATACACAACTGTTGGATGTTGAATAAACTATTTGCCATTTTTTTGTGCTCTGCAGTATTTTACACTGTGCGCCAGCTGGAAGTTTTTCTACCTCTGCGTTTCTCTTCAGGTTCTCAGCCTCTGCTTCAGTGTACTCCATGTCCAGCACGTCCTCGTTGCCAGAATCATCGTCCGAGCACAGCAGCTCAGGCAGAGAGTTGTTAAACTCTGTTGAATGAGGAGGAGATGATGACGCTGGTGCAGTATTTTCACATCACTAACAGCCTGATTAAAGAACATTTTAAAAACTTGTTTGTGGTGACTGAACAGATCTGCAAATATCCAGTCAAACATCTTTGCTCAGTGGCTGCGTTCACTCTAATTTACATGGCTGCACTACTGCCAGCTGAGCAGGATCAGCAACATGAACAGAGTTGGTCAAAGAAGCGCGTGCTGACGACTCCTGGGAATAAATCTTTTTTCTTACCTTGCAAGCTGAGCTCAGTGGCTCGCTTCAAATCATCGTCTTCTCTCATCTCCTGAGCTTCCTGTAGAGACGATGTCATAAGTTTTATTTTCCTGCACCAGGTCTGTCAGTTGGTGAAAAACTTTAGTGTAGTCAATAATATTTAAGATCTACTGTAATCTAACAACACTGTAACAATAGTTGTGAGCACCTAACACTACATGACATTACATTATACAAAGGTCCATTTGGGTCCGAGGGATATAAATGTAGCCATCCCTTCTGCCTCCAAGCATTCTCTTTTCAGCAGGTGCACCAAAGTGTTTCTATTGTGTTGAAATATGAAATCAGTCGAGCTGCAAATGTGTTAAATGCTACAAGGTCTCTGGTCTTACATGCTCCTGGAGGCTCTGGGCCAAAGCCTGCTGCAGCTCCTGTTCTTCCCTCTCCTGATCCAGATTGTACTGCTGGACCCAGTCCAGCTCCCCCTGCTGCTGACCGCTCTCTGGAGTCTGGTTCTCCTTGTTTTCATCCATGGTCAGGTCCAAAGAGTCCAGCACATCTACACAAGTTCAAGAAATACTCAAGTCAGCAAACCTGATACATCAAGTTGGGGTTCTTTGGGAGATTTTTTGGTAACCCAGTTTTTATGTGAATGTAGAAACCCACAATCGATTCAAGCAGCATGTACTTTCAAGAGAACCTGTTGCAAAACATATTCATGAGCCTTGCTTAGAAATGTCCAATATAATAAATATCTGATGTAGATACCCTATAAAAACCTGTCTATTTCAAGTTAAAGAAGGACCACTTGGCAGCCTTCTAAAATGCCTCTGGGCATTTACATGCAGAATGATTTTAATTCATTTTAACTTCAGTTGTCAGCAGAACAAAAAAACCCTGCATTTAAGTTTCAAAACTCAAATCTAACCATTCTTAAAGTTGGCAAACATTTCCCTAAAAAAAAATGTGTTTCCCCTGAAAGTTGTACGTCTACCATCATCTTTGTTGTTAAGAATTCTTGCAATAGATTTGAATCTCATTCTGTCTTTGGTTAAATCTCCTGTTAGAGTACCTGCAGGCTGTTTGCTATCTGCTTCCAGCAGATCTCCGTGATAGGCCAAGTCATGTGCATCTGTGTCCCCAAACCCGGTGTCTGGGCTGCTTGTCGGCTCATCATCCAGAGGTGGTGCAGAGAGCCCGGCCTCTTGGCGACTTATCTCCAGCACAGCCGCCAGCATTTCATCATCATTGATGCCACTGAAGTCTGCTGAATCTATTGCTGCCGCCCTCTGAAAACACATCAAATTGTGTCACAGCAGAAAATGCCAGATTATGTTTGTTAAAGTGTAACAGCGGATGCTCACCTCTTCAGCACGGTCATCATCGTCAGGCAGACAGATGCTCAGGCGTCGCTTGCGGCTTACGCTCACCTTCCTGTTCGGCCCCTCTTCGCAGTCAGAGTCCACGAGGATGGAGGTGCAGCTAGAGTTGGAAGTTTTCCCTACGATCCTTCTACACAAAGTCACATGTTCAGCAAATAAATTCAAAAGCCCAAACAAAAAACCCTTCAGGCAGATAACATTGTTTATCTATCTTTTTTTTAATTAAAGAGGTTGATTAAAGCACATTAGTCATTTTTCCTCTGTAAGTGTTGCAGAACTTACCGGAGAGGCACTGTGGGCGAGTTGACCGACTGCGACGTTTTAAGTGTTCTGGACCTTTGAGAAAAACAAAGACAAATGAAAGTCTTGCTGCTATTGGAGCTCCACTTCTAGGCTGATTGTTAAGTTTTACTTAAAGGAGCAATATTCGCATGTTTTTCCATTAAATTACTAACTAAATGCTGACTTTATTACATGCAGTTCTCTCTGGGGTATTAAACCTACATGAAAATCGTGGCTGCAGGAGATGTCAAAACATTGCTCACTACCCTTTCAAAACTGAAATTACTTCAGCCATCTAATATATTTACACAGAATTAAATTTGTATGCATATTAAAATGTTTTTCCCTTACAAGGCAGCTTGAGGGCTCCAGCCAAGGCTGATGGGGGATCTTGTGGATTCCGTGCAGTGGGGCAGCAGGGTCAGGTATCGGGGAATCAGGACCTGCTGACCCAGCTTGCTGTTCAGCGACAGCTGAGCATTAAAGCTGTACCGTTTAAGGTGTAGGATGAGCACTCTGTGGAGACAAAGGTTTTTAAGCACTTAAAATGATTTTTAATAGTTTAATAATAATAGTTGGCTACGCCTTCAATGTTTTCCATATGCACTGCATCTTCAGTGTTTAATGCATGCCATTACTTGTGCATGCGTTTAGACAGACTGTAGATACCTGGGTAGTTTGCTGAATTTGTGCGTAACAGTTGCCGATTTCCCGTTGCACTTTTCACATGAATACTCAATTTCCTCCATCTGTAAAAAGAAAAAGTAACTAATTATATATTAAATTACATCCAGCTGATGCTTGTTTGTCTTGCTGCATGAAACAAGGGCGGGTAGGAGGGCAGGATTATGGGACCAATGACTCACCCTAAAAAACAAATCCAGGGAGTCCTGGATGGAGCGAAGTGGCAGTGTCTTTTTTCTTCGTGGCAGGTCGATGGATAAGTCATTGAATTGTTCTCGCTTGCTCACCACCTCGCCACAGCTGCAACACAACGTAGAGGAAATCAAACACTTTTCACCTTCTTTGACAGTTTCGGATGATAAGCAGGAGACCAGCCTCACCCTTTGCACGTGATGGTGTGCTGCACTTCAAACTCCATGTTGACTGCCACGGGGCAGGTGTAGATCCGCGAGGTGTCTGCCTCGTCACCAGGTTCTGCTTTGACCACCGATGATGTTGCCTCCTGACCATTTTCACCCACCACCAAAGATGATGATGATGAGGCGGCGGCGGCCTCGTTCGTCAAGCTCTTATTCATCTTTTCCACATCGTCCTTCAGCTGGTCCAAACATTGACTCAAGAACTCGTGAGCATCCTGAGAAACAAGAAACATGTAGGGGCTTAAAATAGGATTGCATTCACAGAAGGAGCCACTTTAAACTTTTAAGCGCCAAAGATTAAAAAATCCCCCCCCCCCCCCCCCAAGTTAA
>VUQR01034318.1:0-10160 GCA_015108515.1 Hemichromis elongatus
CCCCCCCCTCCTACCCCCCCCCCCCCCCCCCCCCCCCCCCCCCCCCCCCCCAAGAGAGGGAAAAATTATGTATGGGCCACGAAGACACAGAAATAAAGCCAAAGAAAAGTCAGAAAATAGGCCAGAAAACAGGGACTGCCAAAGGAAAGTCAATAGAGGGGAGAAGAGTAAGGAGGGACTACAAGGCAAAAGAAAAGGATGCAGGGAGTAGGAGACAAAAGGAAGAAGGCAAAACAAATGGCAGCAAAGGAGAGAAGGGCAGAAGGGAAGCAAAGGATTAAGCAAAAAGAAGCAGCAAGAAAAAGGAAAAGCTACAGATAAAAGTCAGGAAAAACAAAAATAAAAACAGAAAAAGGAAAAACACCAAAGTCACGCTTATTCTTTACTTTCGGTTGCTGTAGGGAGGAGCCACAGAGCATATAAAAGGAGGGGCAGGGAAGCGTCTCTTTATTTTAGTTTGGCCAGTGATGCATGTGCACAGCCTGAGGAAGGCACAATCCAGCCGAAATGTAGCTATAGCCATGCATCAGCACTAAAAAGTGTTTTGGTTTGTTATTTTCGAGGGTATTTCTTTTGATTTTTTTTTTTTCATTTTCATCTTCATTTAATGGCCTAAAAATTAATCTAAATATTGGAGTATCATAAATTTAAAACCTAAAAATTGGATAATTTATAGATAAAAACAGTTTAAAAGTCTAAAAATTGGTAAGCAATTGGTGAGCAAAGATACATTTTATTAAAAACACAGTTAAAAACCTTAAAAAAAAAACAGGGCAGCAAAGAACAAATTCTGACACGTTATTTAAAAATTCAAAACAATTTGGTACTTACCTGAACCCTAAAAAATGAAAAAAGGACAGTACTTACCTGAATTCGGATTTCAGGGGATGCTGCGTGGGAGATACGGAGTGTTGACAATGTGACGGGTCCCGGGAAGGGTCATGGTATGGCCCCTGCACTACTCCTGCCCTCCTCGTGCAGGGAGGAGTTTCATTCCCCTACTCCTAACCAGCAGGGTAGTTTTCCTTCAGGAGGGGTGGCAGGCTAAGTCCCCTTCCCCTAACCCTAGGTGCTGTAGGGTTAATTAATTACCATTAACTAAAGCTTAACAGATGATAGAATAGAATAATCCTTTAATTGTCCCACTACGGGAAATTTGGTTGTAGCAGCAGCAAAAAGTTACATATACAAACAGGACAGGAAACAGGACATAGAACAGAAGCACACTTTTTTTTTTTTAACATATTTACATTATGGACGACAGTTACCAAACATTACTGTACAGTAATTAAAAGTAGAGTACGGATAAGTGGCAAACCAGGTTTTACTGTGAAAAAAATAAGTTAGTATATATAAACTGAGACAAATAATAGAAAATTTCACTATGTCTGTTTTGAGCAGTTCTGATTAACTAATGGTTAATAGTGTGCATTTATTATGAACCGTTACAAGAGAAAGATATTGCAGATTGATTTGAAGGCTTAATAAATAACTGAAGTATTCTCACAAAGAAAATCATACAATAAGCTTACTCAATAAAAATACTCTCACTAGCTTAAATGAAATAGAGCAAAATGCTTTAAGTTGTGATGTGGATCCTGTACCACAGGATGGCAGTAGAGATCTTTAATAGTTTAGGAATGTTTAGATTGAACGTTCGGACCAAAATTCAGACGGAACCACGTTGCATTGCATTTTTTTTTATTGCTTGTAATGTTCATATATTTTAAATTTTCTTTATATTCTTTCTTTATATTTATTATAATTCCTTTTTCACTAGCAAATTGATGATATTGATGATGAAATACATGAATAATTTTATTGAACAGAAATGGGTAGGCACCAGGAATGGGGTAGGGAAGTGGTTTTGTGTTTTGCTATCAGTGGTCATGCTGTGATATGAATTAAATGTTTCTTGGTGCTGCAAGTTTTCTGCTTAGATTCTTGTAAGTGGTGATCAAACAATGATTACATTACCATAAAAACAAACCAACAAAGTGTTTGTACTGGACATCTTTTGTGGATCTGTGCTGGAGCTCCACTCGGCTAAAGTTGTGCTTAAGAAGCCGTCACATTATGTTTTTATTTCAGAACATGAAATTAATCATTTTTTAGTTCATATTCTTTAAACAAATAATAATAAAATGTCTGTCTCTGACTATTCTTTTTATGGCTTTGTGTTTTCAGCAACAGGCACTTTAGAAATAATTCACAAGAGGAATAACACATTGACTTTGGCTTTCTGCAAAATAAAACTAAACAGGGGCAGATCTAGAGAAATTTTCTTAGGGGTGGCATGAGGGTGGCAAGGAAATCAAGTGGGGTGGCAAAAGCCAAGTCCTCTTTTTTTCAGACAAATAAGCAGGTGGTTACATATGGTTAAAATGTAGTAAGTATACACGTTTTTCATATAAATATAGTCTATAACTTAATTCTTTTCTGTAGCCCAAATAATTAAACAGTTTAGTTACATAAAACATGCAAATTTTGATTTTGTGTACTGTATAGCCTGTATAATAAATAAATATGCAGCCCAACAAGTATAAAATCAAGAAAGTAACAGAATACTGGGTGATTGCTTTACAAAACAGTTTCACACTTTTTTGATATAAAAAAAATCAAATTGTTGCTTAAATTTAGACAAACTGTCAGAAATCTGCAGTCATGAAGAAAAATGTGAAGCAAATTTTTCATGATTTGCTGGCTTAACCCTCTGACATCATTTTGCCTACTTTTGATCTTACATTTGTATTTCACCTTCAAATTGTTCCATTTTATTTTTTTTCCTTGCTTTGCTTGTTATTATTCTTTTCGGCTCAACCTCACATGTCTGAATTTAATTGTTTTTTCATTGACATCCTGTATTAACACAACTGATCTGAAATCACACAAAAACATAAAATCCTAGTAGTAGTTTCATTTTTTACTGTAAAAACCACAGACGTGTGGAGTAAATTGTTTTTATAAGTTAAAATGCAAATATAAACTAGAGAATGCATTTTCTGAAGAAACTGCAGCGTGGATGCTCATAGCTGAACGATTTTAAGATCAAAGGAATTCCGGCGCTAAGCCCCACCCACATCCCGGAAGACGTGCGCTGGGATTGGCTGGCCGCTGTATCGACCAGCCAATCCAAGCCCCGAGTGACCCTCCCGTTGAAATACATGGTAAAATTTTTGTTGAAAAAAGTGGAATAAATTAAAAAATATAAAAGTTAAAGACGAGAAAAGTAGAAGCTGTCATGTCCAAAAAAAGAGGACTCTACGGTGGTTGAGCGGTCTCTCTACGTCTAACGGTGTGGGAGGAGATAGGTGCCAAAAAACGTACGGAATAGATAATAATAATAAAAAAAGAACAATACTGTGGATGCATCCACACTAATAAAGAAAAGAAGAACAATACTGTGGATGCTTAATGAGCATCCACACTAATAATGTAGACAAAAACGAAAAGAAAAAAGACAGTTACGGATTGGGTCTACCCAATCAGTACCGCGCATGTACAGATGCTCACTTTTTCTTCTGTTTGGTTTAATGGTAGTCTACTCCCCAGTGTACGAAAAAGTTTGTATACTGAGGTATCCATTGTTTAAATGTCCCGGGCAGTCGAAAAAGAGGAACTAACTTCATACACTGGGGAGTAGACTACCATTAAACCAAACAGAAGAAGAAGAGAGCATCTGCACATGCGTGGTACTGATCGGGTAGACCCGATCCGTAACTTTTTTTTTTTCGTTTTTGTCTACATTATACTGAAATGTTTCGCTACTGCAAACATTTTCGAAGTACTTATTATTTTTAATATTTTAACAGATACTCTGAACCGTAACTGTCGTAAACTGCTTCGAGAGTAAGTAGCGGCCTTTCGCACATGCGTGGTACCGATCGGGTTTCCGGTATGGATTGGTTAGTGACAGTGACACAGCCTTTGAAATGGGACAGCCTTCGTCGCAGCGCTGTGACGTAATTGGCCTTAAAATGCGGCCTTTGAGGCTGCAGAACCTGAATTGGGACACAGCCATAGTCTTGATTGCAGAGTACACTGGTTAGGAGCCGGGGACAAGCTTGCAAATAGCACTCGCATTTTCTTGCCGCCTGAGAGGTTATTAGCTGTAGGAGAAACACAAATTAACTCAGAGACACAGACTGATGCGACAAAACCAGTAAGAAGTGTGTGTAGGCTATAGCACCCAGGAGTATTGGCTTATTATGTACATGTTGATAAGTTGTCTTGTGGCAACTGACGAATTGAAACAAATGAGTGTTCTGTGTTCGCAACAGCGCGACAAGCATTACCGGTCCTTTAATTAACTGCACAAGTAGTGCTGGTCATAGGTGCTAGCTAACTGTGCTAATGGGCTGTCATGGGTCTGTAGCTCTGTCTGCTGTTTTAGGGAACATATAATATTTAGAGTAAGGAGGACTTATATTTTACTAGAAACTATCTAATATGCATATTTACATAAATATGGATCATTACAATTATGATATTAAAAACACACTGTGTTTTAAAGAAAATATATCAAGAAACAGATTGTATTAGATTTATATTTAAATATGACAAAATGCTGATTTTACAGCAGCAAAATTATTGTATCTCTACAGTTTAAACATTTAATACATTTCCTGCATGCACAGAGTGAATAGTCAGACATACGGAAGAGGATTAGGACCACTGGGGAAAAAAAAATTGGGCACGTCTTTTTTTTTTCTTCTTTTCCAGAATTCTGAGATTAAAGAAGAAGCCCTAATCCCCTTCGGTACAAATGTACATTATTTTATATTTATCATTTATTTGTGTATTCTTTTTACTTTATTATAGCACTGAGAATAAATAATAAGGGGAGGATTCTGCATCAGCACCATAATGCAAACTTGTACCCAAGGTGTGTGTGTGCGTTTTTTATGTATATAGAGATTTTAAAATTGTTACCCATGATATAACACTGTCCATACATGCCTCACAAGGATGGTTCTATAACATATTCTATCATCACTTTACTATGGATTAGGTTCGAGAGTTTTTAAGTGTGGACAATTAAGTAATAGTTTATTCCAATAGCAAATTGTGCCTTATTCTTAGATGGACAGCAAGTGGAGAGTAATAGGTGAGATGAGGAGATGGAAGGGGGAAGAGAGGCAAAGAGTGAGTCTGAGGCAGAGCCTAGTTTTGTTGCCTTATGATTCCAAGCCCTGTCACCAATCTTTGCATTTCATTATTATCTCATAACACTTGTTTAATCAGCTACCATCTCTCCTATGGACTTTTTAATGTCTACAGTCTCAGATTATCACAGCCCTGACCTCCAGCACTATCAGCAGCAGTAGCAGCAACCCCTTAACAGCAGCATTGTACCACATCAGGTAAAACATGGGCTAGGTTTGCTTTTCGTTTTTGCCACCTGATGACAATGATGTAGTGTGATGCAATCCCGTATTAGATTCTTGATGAATGTGTGTTGTTGTTATTCAGCCTGGTCCCCTTTTTTAACTTCGAGCACCCGCCCCTTTAAACATCTCTGCACGGACCTGCTTTTCTATGTTAGAGTTCTTCATTTGCCTCTTTTGTAGATGATGCCAATTTAGAGCAGGACAGTTTATATTGTGAGATAAATAGTTTCTTGCCTACTTTACTAATGATATCCAAAAAAGTTTACTCTGTTAATCTGCACATGGCATTTTTCCAGTGAGAAACATTTCCTCGCTCTTCCGAGTGACTTCATCAATTTCATTTGAGTGCAGGTTTCTCCTGAAGTCAGCTGACACACTAACCTCGTGGCCATGTGTTAGTCAATAGTGCTAGTTTCGGTCCTTGTGCAAACTTGCTGTTTATAAGGCTGGGGAAACGTGCAGTCAGTTGAGACGGAAGTCACTTAGATGAATGACAAAACACTTCTCTTGTGGAAAACGCTGCATGCAGATGAACAGAATAAACAAAATAAACTTCCCTCTTATAGATGTACAAACACTCATCAACCAGTTTATTAGGAATATGCAACTACTTAGACATGTAGATATGTTCAAGATGATCCACTGAAGTTTTAACTGAGCTTTAAAATGGGGAAGAAATGTGATTTAATTGACTTTGAATCTGGTATGGTTATTCATGGCATGTTGGCTGGTCTGATTTTTTTTTTTTTAAACTACTGATCTACTCGAATTTCCCACACAATGATCTCCAGGGTTTACAGAGAATGATCTGTAAAAGAAAAGATGTCTGTTTTGAACTAACAGGAAAGCAACAATAACTCAAATATTCCCTCATCACAACCAATGTATGCAAAAGAGCATTTGTGAAAGCACAAGAAACCTTGAAGCAGATGGGCTAGAGCTGCAGACAACCACACCTGCCAACTAAGAACAGGAAACTGAAGCTACAATTCACATGAGCTCATTAAAACGTGACAAGTCAGGATTAGAGATTCTTACAAAACAAATCCAGACCCATCTTAGTGTCTCAATATTTTCAAGAAACATAGATCCTAAAATAAGCACTCTTACATGTTGCCTGTCCGTCTATTTTCTATGTATTCACCTTAACAAACCAATCTCATTTTTTTTTAAATGAACATATTCTAAACTGTATAAACTTCTAATGTTGTTTTTTAAAATATCCATTGGTCCTACTTTTAATATTTTGGATCGTTAAGGGTATGCACACATATCTCTGATTCATACCTGTTTACAGACAGTACTGGATCATTCTCAGCTGTTCATCTATATCCTATTTTCTTTCTGTTTGTGACCTTATTTTGTCTAACATATTCTTTTGTTCATTCATCATACCTCATTTGCCTGGCTTAAGTGGAGGTGTGAGATTATTTCCACTTAACACCACAACTATGTCGGTATTAGCAGGAATCCATGTATATTACTTAACCTGAATTCAACTGAGGAATGCTGCACAAATGTACATAGGTGTACAGGAATGTTACACGTTTAAAATCTAGCAATCACATCAACATCCTAAAAAAACAAAAACAAAAAAAAACTGAACTTTTTGGCACGAATAACAGGTGCACAATTAACTTTGCATAACATTTTAAAATGAACTGTTATGCCATAACCTTTGTGGTGCAATGAAGAGTAGAAGAGGTTTTGCAGGTTTGTTGGGTCTTCCACAGAAGAGTAACGACATTTTGGGTTAGTTGAAATGACGTGCCATTGGATCTACATTTATATGAACATAATTGCAGTGTAGTGACAAAATGGTGCAGATATGATTTCTGATTCCGCTTACATATTAGTATAAGGAATGGCAAGCCATTCGGTTGTGTGGCATGTCTGCTATACCTGCTTTCTGTCTAGTGCATGGCTACTTAGGTTTCAGTGGCCTTTGACGGTGGTAAATTGTGTAAATATCTAAAAAAGCCACATCTTTATTTCACAACATAAACTATTTATATGTAAGGAGTAAATCTCATATAAAGTTAGATGTAGGCTTTGAAAAAATTATAACCTAACGATTGTTTGTTTCTTTACTTAGTTTTTACTTTTAAATCTTTTCACTTCAATTTTTCCAGCTCAAACCCTATTTCGAAAGTGATTCTTGAGCTGCATCATTTTAAACATTGTTTCTTGGAAGAGCTGAGGTCAGGGCAGTGAAACATGAGCTAACTTGCTGAAATGAGAAGCTCTTACAGTAAAATGAGTACAAGGTGGAATATTAGAAAAGACACCAGAAAACCCCCCAGATTTTAAAATTCTATATCTATCTTTAACTGAATAAAACTGATTTATATTTTTAAAAACAAAAAACAAAAAAAACGTTTATGTAAGAATTTTGTGTATTTAACATTAATTTTGGTTGTTTGTTTTTTTTAAAAAAGCATTGGATGTTGCTGTATTTCATTCATGTCAATTACATACAGAGAGCAGCTATTAATCTGACACTAATTTGTTTTGTATGGTTGAAAGTTTTTTTTTTTACAAAGCTGGGTGTATTTGATTACTAAACCCAAAATTGTAGTGGTTCAATAAATAAATCAACATTTATAACTTTAATCTCACTATATGGGATTTACATAAGCCATCTCTTGCAAACTGTCACAACAAAATGCTTCAAAATAATCATGCTGGGACTGAAATACAAACACATGGAACTTATAATACCATCTTAATGTTAAAATAAATCAATAGATGGATAAATGGTAGTAAACACAACAAACAATACAAATAATAAAATTCCAAAAAGCAAAACATCAGAGTATGACTTAAACCCACTAGAGCAAAACCAACAGACTTAAACTGACTAGTGCTGAGTGGTTCATACCATTAAAATGTCACAATAAGTGACATGACCATTTCAAAGGGGAAAAAACAAACAAACAACTAAGCCCAAAAGACAAACATTACTTCAGCAGCTAAAATCAAAGGAGGGAAACATTTTGGTAAGAGAGAAATGGAAACTAATATTACAGTATACATGCCATTAGCAAAAATAAACTCTGCCTAACCCACTATTCAAACTGTTAATTAAATAGAGCGAGAGAGAGAGAGACAGACAGAGAGAGAGAGAGACATGAGCCACAAAGGCAAATACAGGTAAGTTATCCTACATGTCTCAACATGCAAGAATTCAAAAAACTTTTCCTGGAAAGAACACTGTCTTCCAGCTGCAGTTCTTGGAATACCGCTTAAAGAATAGTTCAGATGGATTGCAGGTTAAAGAGTCCATCAATCTAAATCACATAGCTGTTTCAGAGTTCAGTATTCCAACATTAGTCCTTGGCTATCTAACTGTCATCTCAGGGTTTGAAAAGACATGTTCTCAGGTCATTATTCCTGTTATAAGGGTATCATTTACGACCTTGAGGACATATATTCAAACTCTTAAAAAGTCATCATTTCTTTTGATAATATAGAACATTAACAGTAACAATGGGCCCAAAGTTGAACAGTCAGACTTGTTCTTACCTTTACAATATTATAATGTACAAAAGACACCACAGTGGCAGAATAAATATAAAATTACCCCCCAAAAAAGGGTGGGGATCGCATCAACCATGGGCAATAACAATAAAGCACCAAGTTTTACGCTCTACTATCCATAGACATTTACAAGTATTGCTATGTAGAATGAAAACAAAACAAGGGCAATTAAAAGGCTCAAAAGGTGTGTATCTTGTGAATACATGTTATAACTTGACAACTGCTCAGTCTGAGAGTATCTTTCCAAGAACTCTCGTCTTATACGTTTCTAAGAATGAAGTCTCTTTCTTTGACAGGGTGTTGGCTCCAGCTCTGTGAAAGTTTTGGGAATGGGTTGGTTAGATTAAAGCGGGAATAAATACAAACAGCAGAGCAACTGATGTTGCAAAATAATACAAATGTTGCTACACTCTTCAGCCTTCAATGCCAGTGTCTTCATGACTGTGACTAGCATCTTCAATTTTGATAACACACATTCCCACTGTTTCCTCAACAGATGCTTGGATAAAGACTGTCTGTGGCTAAATGAGATCCCACAGAACACTTGCAATGCTCATAAAGCATTTTAACAAATGCTATTTTAGTCTTTGAATAATGTAGATGACCCAAGAAACAATAACTCCTATTTTTGGAGCAGGAATTTAGACTAACCACCCCACCATCATGCATTCATATGACCTTTCTTCCGCAGAAAATAGTTCCTGTCAAATGGTAATTAAAAACTTATATCTGAATGACAGGAACATCAGGAAGTAGGAACAAGAGATGCTGGTGAAGTACCAAGGGCTCAGAAAAGAGCTCGAGAAGATGTGGAGCATGAAGGTAACAGTGGTCCCAGTGGTAATCGAAGCGCTAGGTTCAATTCAATTCAATTCAATTTTATTTATATAGCACCAAATCACGACAACAGTCGCCTCAAGGTGCTTTATATTGTACAATAGTACATACAGAGAAAACCCAACAATCATATGACCCCCTATGAGCAAGCACTTTGGCGACGATGGGAAGGAAAAACTCCCTTTTAACAGGAAGACACCGCCGGCAGAACCAGGCTCAGGGAGGGGCGGCCATCTGCTGCGACCGGTTGGGGTGAGAGAAGAAAAGAACAGGATAAAGACATGCTGTGGAAGAGAGACAGAGATTAGTAGCAGGTACAATTCAATGCAGAGAGGTCTATTAACACAGTGAGTGAGAAAGGTGACTGGAAAGGAAAACTCAATGCATCATGGG
>VUQR01034319.1:0-19712 GCA_015108515.1 Hemichromis elongatus
AACACGCATATTATATAGAAAGTATGCATCATTAATTCAATTCATTCATTCATTTAAACCACACTTCGAATGTATGTGTGCATGAGCTATAGCACAGCCAATCAAATTAACCAGATTTAAAAAGAAAATGTGTACATTTTCTAAGTTCACTTGTTTCGTCATTTGTTGAGATGAACGCAGATTTAAAAAACACATGGTCTAATATTAACATTTAGCATATAATTGCAACATTCTTTTTTTCATTTTTTTAAGATTCGAAACGACTTGAAATTCAAAGTTAATGACTTGTGACTTACTTGGACTTTTACACCAGTGACTTGAGACTCGACTCAGACTTGCCTGACATTACTTGAGACTTGACTCGTGACTTGAGGATAAAGACTTTGAGACTTACTTGAGACTTGCAAAACAATGACTTGGTCACACCTCTGTGAGGAACCAAACGAAGAATGATTCACTACACCCTTATGTGCAACATCAAGGGAACAGCCTGGTGTGGCCCAAAAAAGGGACATGGGCGAACCTTCCAATAGGCCTGCCACCCGCCCGGGGTTTGACTATGTACTAATTTGGAATTGCCCTAGGTATCTTGAGATCCCCTTGGCTTGCTGCCTATATGCTGGATTTTTTGTTGGTGGACAACAGGGTTTGTTCCCTTTGCCTTTGGGTCAGAGAACGGGTCCTGACTGTCGTCTGTGCTTATACACAAAACCACAGTTCCAAGTACCTAGCTTTCTTACAGTCCCTGGGTGGGGTACTCGAGGGTGCACCACTGGAAACTCCTGCTGTGACAACAGTGAGACCTGAAAGGGCGTGAGTGGGAGAAACAGCCTGCCTGATCTGAACCTGAGCTGTTCTGTTACAAACTTTTGTGCAAACAACAGTTTGTCCATCCCGTGACCAAAAAAATTTCCCACGTGAGGGACTAAAAAAGGTGTCTTATCTTATCTTATCTTACTGTGTCTTATCTTATTTAACGAACACCATGTTCGAACATAAGCATTTCCATAAGTACATGTGACACCAGGAAACCCTCGGTTGCATGTCGGTGATCGATTTTCTAATGGCATTATCAGATCTGCAGCAGTATGTGCTGGACACTTGAGTGAAGAGAGGGCCTGACCTGACACACCTGAACATATAGTGAGGGTGCACTGGGAATGCCTAGCAGAGGCTACGGTTGACTAGATCTTCAATTTCTACCTCCGGAAGTGCTTCAACAGTATTCCGAGACTGGGGACATTGAATGGATCATGTTCAGCATGTTCCAGCACTCCTTCAGCATTAGGCTGCAGGAGTGGTATCAGGCTTAGTTAGCCTGTCAGACTTTGGATGTAGTTGATGGGTACCAGCAGAATGTGGCTCAGGCAGAGAGATTGGAGCAAAATCTCCAATATGCTTGCATTTCAAATGCACCCTTTAATGTGAAGATTTCATACTTTAACGTTACATATATAAAGTGTAGTGTTATGATCTGGAGTTGTTTTGATGCCTCAGGACCTGGAAGACTTGCTGTGGTAAATGGAACCATGAATTCTTCTGTCTACCAAAATATCCTAAAGGACAATGTCCAGCCATTTGTTTGTGACCTCAAGTTGCAGTGCACTTGGGCTCTGCAGTAGGACACAAAACACAGCAGCAAGTCCACCTCTGAATGGCTTAAAAATAACAAAATAAAGACTTTGGAGTGGCCTAGTTAAAGTCCTGACCTGAATCTGATTGAGTAGCTGTGAAATGACCTCAAGAATGCAGTTCAGGTTGAAAACCCTCCGGTGTGGCTGACAGGCACCAACATGCACCATGTGATTGCTATGGATATTCTTATTTTATTTTTCTGAAAAAGTCATTAGCCGGTGATGAGCTGTATTTCTAAATAAACAAGATCTAAAATCTTAAAGGATAATGATTAAAGAGGCAACATTCACTATTCATGTTGGATTTTTGTGTCACTGTCTTTTTCTGAATGACAGGATGAAAAGCAGGCTTCAAGTGAACCTCTACCACCCTTCAGGGCTGCTTCTGTCCAGGCCCAAAGAAGGCCGTTCAGGGAGAAAGAGCTTAATTGCAAGCCTTCAGCCAAAGTGGTTCAGCCCATTTCTTGCCTGCTTGTCTCTGGTCCCACCCATTTACTCCAGGACTGTCCCCACAAGCCTATCAAATCCCTTCCCACCAGCCAACACCAGCCAAAACCAGCCTCCCCACATCATGCATTCCCCGGTCCCACCCACTACACTTCACTTAATTCCCTTCAACACACCTGTCAGAATTCCTTCCAGCTCTCTGATTCTGAACACCACAATAATCCCCGCTTTGATTACCATGTCCACCATCATAGCCAGCCCATTTCAGGTCACCACACCTGCCCAGGCTTCCTGCATCACCGGGACTTGCCCAGCTCTGCTAAACCGGAGGCATCTATCAAGTTTTCTTCTAGATCCAGCTCCTATGAAAAGTCTTCCGTCTTGTCAATGTCTGCATCCTCTTCAAAAGCAGCAACTCCCCTGCCATCCCCTCAACCATCTCATCATCCCTCACCATGTCCGTCCCCCTGCCCATCTCTCATCACGCCTGCTGCTCCACCGTTTAGCACTGACCAACGCTGCTCACCTGCTCTCACACAGAAAGTCATTGTAACAGAAATGAACCGGCTATCAGCAGATGCCAGACCACAGCAAAGAGGTAAATGGTGTCTATATAATACTGTTCTCCTGTATTTGAGCACACAAATCCTCTTACTGCATGTCTCATTCACCCATTCAGACACACATTTATTTAAGAGCTTTTCTCGATCCCCAAATACTTTTAACCAACATTCTGAGGGATTCATTGGGGGTAACTTGGAGTTCAGTAGGTACATAGTCTGTGTCTATGTGTGTTTGTGTTGTTTCTCAGTACAGGAATACACTCAACTTATAAGGTAAAATGTATTAGTAAAAATCAGAACAAGTAAAGTAAGAATGTAAAATTTTATTTATATTGCACCTTTCAAGATAAAATCACAAAGTGCTTCAGAGGTGCAGAAACGGACAAACAACCTCAAAACAAACAAAATCAACCAAAAGCAAATTTAAACAGATACGGTTTTAACTGCTTTTTAAAAGAGATGACTGATTCCACAGATCTCAAACTCAAATGGAGGGAGTTCCAGAGTCTTAGAGCCACTGATACAAACGCTCTGTCACCTTTTGTTTTTAACCTTGTATACTGGACAACCAGCAAGCCCTGGTCACAAGATCTCAGGGAGTTGCTGGGGTGATAAGGAAGAAGAAGATCATTGATGTAAGCTGGTGATGTAAGCTAAGATGGTGACAGATGTACCCTTAGGCCCCTCCTCTATTCAGAGATGGTCTTTCCTTCCTTGCCTCCACCCTCAAACCAGCGTTCCTCCCTGTCCAGGATGTGTACATCCTCATCATTGAAACAGTGTCCACTGGCCTGTAGGTGTGAATAGACTGCAGAGTCCTGGCCTGACAAGGTAGCTTTTCTGCATTGTGCCATCAGCTTAGCTGAAGGTGGTTTGCTTTCCCCGATGTATAAATCATGGAAATCCTCCTGGCACTTAACAGCATACACTATGATACTGTTTGTGCTGGAAGACCAGATACTTTAAGTAGCCTAATTTTTGGTGAAGGGTGTTTTGGGTTTTGAAAGCCACAGAGAGATGGTGTTTAGAAAAATTAATGTCAGCTGTTCTGATACTCTTGACTAGGTGTAGAGTGGGTACAGGAGAGGGCTCAGTACGCACCCCTGTGGAGCACCAGTGTTCATTGTGATGGATGATGAGGCGATTCTGCCCAGTCTGACCACTTGGCATCTGTCAGACAGGAAGTGAAGATGCAGATGAAGTCCCTGACCAGCCTCTCGAAGCATTTGCTCACGATGGGGGTCAGCGCTACCGGTCACCAGTCGCTCAGTGATGAGATGGTGGAGGAGGTGAAATAAACAGAAATGCAGGGGGCATGAAACAGAACCTGAGGAAAGCCTAAAATGGAAACAGTTAACAACAAACCTGAAAGGGAGATGCAGGGAGACTCGGGGAAACCATGCAGGGAAGTACACAGGTTGACGGAGGGAAATAATGCAGATGAACCAGCAACAGGCAGGAGAACACACAAGGCTTAAATACTCACAGGGGTAATCATGGGATGGGAGACAGGAAGGAGACACAGCTGAAATTATTGGACACAATGAGACGAGGGGAAGCGAAACTTGAAACACTGACAAGAGATACAGGCCTTCAAAATAAAACGGGAAACACACCGACTGAACTCTACACATGCAAACTTAACACAGACTGGAGAGACAGAACATAAGAACGTGGAACAAGAGAGTACAAAGGGCACCAAACACTAGGGATAATCATAAAAAACAACCCAAAGTATAAAAAAAAACACAGAATAATAATAAACTTAAACATAAACACAGAGTCACAGACTCCGGACCATGCCAGTCGAGTGTGTATATGAAAGAAATATGTAGGACTGCTTTCTTCTAATATCTCCAAAATTAGAAATATCCTGCTTTAAATTGACACTGACAAAGTAGTTCATGCATTTATTACTTCTAGGCTGGACTACTGTAATTCATTATTATCAGGAAGTCCTGAAAACTCCCTGAAAAGCCTTCAATTAATCCAAAATGCTGCAGCCAGAGTACTGACAGGGACTAGAAAGAGAGAGCATATATCTCCTGTATACAGTGTCTCACAAAAGTAGCTACACCCCTCACATTTTTGTAAATATTTTATTATATCTTTTCATGTGACAACATTGAAGATATGACACTTTAATACAATTAGAAGTAGTCAGTATGCAGCTTGCATAACAGTGTAAATTTGCTGTCACCTCAAAATAACTCAACATACAGCCATTAATGTCTAAACTGCTGGTCACAAAAGTGAGTACACCTCTAAGTGAAACTGTATTGGCTTCCCTTCATTGGCTCCCTGTTGAATCCAGAATTGAATTCAAAATCCTGCTCTTCACATACAAGGTCTTAAATAATCAGGCCCCATCTTATCTTAATGACCTTGTAGTACCATATCACCCTATTAGAGCACTTCGCTCTCACACTGCAGGCTTACTTGTTGTTCCTAGAGTATTTAAAAGTAGAATGGGAGGCAGAGCCTTCAGTTTTCAGGCCCCTCTTCTATGGAACCAACTTCCAGTTTGGATTCAGGAGACAGACACTATATCTACTTTATGATTAGTGTCACAGTGGACTAAACGGACTCAAGCACAAACAGAGAGAAAGGTGCAAAAGGTTTATTTATAACACACCGGGTGACTATATTTGGGTGGTGAGAGGAGGAAAGGGGGGGTCCAGGGCTCCACGGGGAATAGTGAGAGGAATTCCACACACGCTCCTCTTAACTCCTCGCCACACTTGTGATTCACACACTCACACGCGGGTAGTCCAGGGATGAACCAGAAAATCTAGGTACGGAGACAGACGAGAGAATCGACACTAGGAAAGCCATGAAGGAAACACTGGAGATAATTTTATAATTTCAACACTAACGATAGTCATTTAATTCCCATCGACAAGAAACGCTGAGCCACTGTCCTAAATGGTGCCCAGGAAGGCAGAAATAATGAGCCAAGGGTGAGCAATCACTTGCAGGTATGTTGGCCAAGAGTGTAGCTCCGCCCAGATGAGAGAGAGAGGGAGGGAGAAAAACAACAAAAAATACCTGTAGCCTGTTCAAGCTGGCTGGGGAGATGCAGGGACCATAACGATTAGGCTTAAAACATTCCTTTTTGATAAAACGTAGAGTTAAGGCCCGGTGATCCTTAGTCTTCTATTATTTCTGCTGGAATTGGTGTAGGCTGCTGGGGGATTCCCCTGATGCACTGAGTGTTTCTTTAACATCACCTTTTTTCACTAACTTTGTGCTTAGACATGTCTCTGCATATAAACATGAGGTATTATTAATGTCTGGCTCTTTTCCACGGTGTCTTTGTCCTGTCTTCCTCCCCTGACCGCAACCAATCATGGCAGATGGCCACCCCTCCCCGAGCTTAGTTCTGGTGGCGGTTTCTTCCTGTGGAGTTTTTCTTTCCCACTGTCGCCAAAGCGCTTGTTCATAGGGGTCATATGATTGTGGGGCTTTTATCTGTTTTCTTTGCATTATTTTAGCGTCTTTATCTTACAATATAAAGCACCTTGAGGCAACTGTTGTTGTGATTTTTTCTATATAAATAACATTGAATTAAATTGAATGTATGCTAACTAACCCCTCCCCTCCAGGGGCCACCCTGTCACAGTTGTCAGACAGCGGCCAGACTCTGAGTGAGGACAGTGGGGTGGATATAGCAGAGGCAGGAGGCTTCAGTAAGGATGGCAGCCCACGACCTAGCAAAAATCACCGCACCCATCTGGAACAGCCAGGGTTCCGTGCACTTTCTCCTGGGATTGGCAGACAAGTGAGGGTTGTCATTACTAAGCAGTCTTTCAGTAACATATCTTATAGTGGGTTTAAAACAACAGATTAGCACTGGTGTAAAACCAATTTATTTCTGTGATTTCATAATTCAATGATCACCACTTTTGTTGCTTTAATTAATTTAATTGGTCAGGTTTGCAATCTAAAATCACAAGTTCTTACCAAGAAAATGACAGCAGATATAACAATGTGATTAATTCTGGAGTATCCCATAAGATGAGATGTCATAATGATATATCACTGTGTGCAAGAGTTAATTTTATTGACCAAAACATTTTTATCATAGTTTTTGTCCAGAACCTTTTTTTTGACAAAAACAAGATAATGACTAAATAAACCATAATGGGACAAAAACTATGAAGAGCTACATTAGCAACAAATAAAAATGAGATGAAAATATTCTGGAGAGATTAGATACAATCAGAGCTCATTTAGTTGGGTAGAAGAAGGGCTTCTACATAACTGAAATAGCAAAGACAAATGAAAAGTAATCTCCTCAGTGATTGTTTATACAATTGCCTACGATTGTGATCTTAAGACCTGAAGTTACTTTGTGGCCACCTGATCAAAACTCTTAAAAGCTTTATTGAATGTAAGGCAAACTCTGTTGTTAGCATTAGACTCTAACATGGGAGGGCATTCCAGTAAGAAAAAAAAAGTGAAAACCCATAACACAGTAACATTAAACTGACTCATTAACATGTAAATAATGCTCCATCACCTGAAGAAAATGCAATAAGTTGTTCACTATATTGACATTTTCAGGTTTTCACCTACAAGCCAGTAGCTAAATTGCATGCAATAAGATGTTATGTCTTGCTCACAGTTATATCCTTCTTAGCTCTCCTTGCTTTGTTTCCCAGCAGTCTCCCTCACCTGTACCAGTGCCTACTGCTATGCTGGTACGAGTGTTAAAAAATTCAAACACCTTGGGCATCGCAATAGAGGGTGGAGCAAGTACACGCCAACCTTTGCCTCGCATAGTCTCCATTCAGGTAAGAGAGCATTAGAAGGTTTCGAGTAAGTCACTTGTTTAAAGTCAAAGTTTAGAGCAACAAAATGTATTAAAACTGCAAAAAAAAAGAAAGAATTCCCCTCTTGCCCTTGTGGGCAGTCCTTTTGTCAAGCTTGGATCCCGGATGTTGTTCCTTGGAGCAACTCGCCTAGCTTGGGAGCCACTGGGACCACTGTTACCTTCACCCTAAAGAGCGCTTCTCTGAGCCCTTGGTACTTCTCCAGCTTCTCGTGCTCCTTCTTCCTGATGTTGGTGTCATTCGGTATCGCTACGTCTATCACTACAGCTGACTCCTCTGCTTACCTACCTCCACTATGTCCGGTTGGTTAGCCACCACCTATTTGTCCATCTGTATCTGCAAGGCCCACAGGATCTTGACTTGGCCTTTCTCTACCACTCTGGGGGGTGTCATCCATTTTGAATTCGGGACTCTGAGGCAATACTCGACACAGATATTTCAGTATACTATACAGGCCAAGCAGCAGGAGACCAGGTACAGCACAGTAGAGAAAGAGTGCCTGTCCATGCGGTGGGTGGTGGACTCTCTTTGTTAATACCTCGTGGGCTGCCCTTTCATATCATGCGCTGCTGCAGTGGCTCCATCGAATCGTGACTCCAGATTCATGTTTATTGTTATTACACATGTATAAATGCAAGTAACAAAATACATTTTGCATCTAATCAGAAGTGCAAGAGCAGAAAGTGCAATACGAGCATATTATATACAGATGGGGTAGTAAAGTAGGGTGGGAATAGTTATGAACAGATTATGTACAAATAAGTACATTTTAAGATCAACGTTGTCGATAGGCCGGGGGCAAAGATGCTCTCATTTATTTAATTATGTGTATCAATTGTAACCATGATTTTAAAGGCTGTAGGTCGCAGCTCTCTATTACATTGCAGAGAACCATTCTGGAGATAACTCATTACATTGCACCATGTGGCTAATTTGCATAGTTTTTTCTCCACGGAGCAGAAGAGTCACGGAAATGCTAAATGGGAAAGCTGACCCATTGATCTGTTAGGGAAATCTATAGCTAATCCCATACCTAATCCATTTTGTAATATTATAGCTAATCCATGAGCTAAGAGGAAAAAGAAATGCAGTGAGAAAATGAATTTGAAAATAAGGAGTGGAAGTGCTATTTTATTTTATTTTTTATTTATTCGTGTGTTTTTTGCCTTTCCTGTTTGGTTCTTTATCCATGAGAATTATTGTCTGAAGGCCAAGAAAGATGCCTCACAGATTTACTTTACCAAGTGGACCATCACAGCCTAGCCCTGGTGGTCCATTTGACTGACCTTTGTTATTATTATTTGTTTATTTTATTTTATTTTCAGTTGTTACAGACGGGACAGACATGACTGGGGGATAGGAAAGAGAGAAAGGAAGAATGAGAGGGAGGGGAAGAAAAACAGAAGGGCAGAAGGACAGTGAGGAAGGACACTTAAAGAAACGGAAAAAAATAAATACATATCACCTGGATCACCTTTTGATAGAAGCAGCAACAAAATAAACACAAAACCATCACAATAATCTAGCTATGTATATCTAACAATACATAGTAAATATTGAATGTTATTATGCAGCATGCAGTACCGACAGAGCGCAATGTGCTTTAAGTTAGCAGCCAAGAAAGATGTAGTTTGTGTGTGTGCACACCTGTGAGGATGAGCGCGCTTGTGTTCAAAAGCTTTCTCCGTGTAATGATCTGCTAGAGGGTGTGGGGGGCCATAGCCCCGCCCCCCAGGGCATGAAGCAGGCACGGAGGAGATCCAGGCCCCCAGACATCCAGAGGCCCCAGAGTGCGAGAGCCCAAGGAGGACCACCGGAGTGGCAACCGTGCCACCCTCCAAGCTCCAGACGAGGGGTCACCCAGCAGCCACTGAGCAGAAGCCAGATGGGGTTGCAGTTGCGTGCCCACGGGCTCCGCCAGCAACCTGCTGTGCCAGAGTGGACCGAGCCGGGAGCCCGGAGGCCTGAGGGCTCCCCCATCCCCCAGCAGGGGCCTGACCGAGCCACGAGGGCCAAGCCCTGCCAATCAGCCATCGGGAGTGACCTGAGCATCCAGCCCCGGACACCAAGAACCAGCAACGTACCGATGTCTGAGGGCATCAGCCACAGACAGGGAGTGTGATGAGAGGAGAGACGTCGCCTGAAGCGTTCCCAGAGACAAAGACAGACGGGCACACACAGACACAAACATCGATTCCCACTCTCATGCGCCCAAATACACATAGCACTTTACCAACGTTGTGACAGACATAAATAGACAATGTACACACAATCACACTCCCCAAACATACTTTATATGCCAGGGCCAGGTACTCTCGCCCCCCAGAGGGGGAAACCGCACCTAGACCCAGGAGGTGTTACCCTTTTCTCTGGGTTGGAGACAAGCAGACCACCCCTGGCCCTGCAGCACCAGGGAGGCCCCACATCCCAGACCCTAAATCGACTGACCTCCCTCCTCCCACTTATATGTAGTGTTGCTGTGTGCTGTTCTAAAGTGCATTTAAAACCCAGAAGGGCGTGGTGCTTCCTGCCAGAGAGCAGCACAGCTCCTCCCAAGAACCCTCGATGTCTACATGTATTAAAAATTGAGAGGTGGGCACTGGAGCCAGAGGTGAGGTTCAATAGAACATCCTGTGGACGCCGTATAACGGGCACATCCCCAAGGCCCTATATGTATGTGTTATAAGAGTGTGAGTAATGTGGATGTCTAGATTGTAGAATGAAATTAAGCCATATGTGTCCAGAAGGAGACGAGAGGAGATGGTTCTCCTGCAACCTGGGACACACCTGCACCCCAAGGCTGTGCATGTGTGTGTGGGTGTGGTGGAGCAGAAAGAGGGAGGCAGGAGCAGCACCGCCACCGCCAATCGCCATTTTAAATTTGAGAAAAAAATCTTTGAGTTTTGAATCAATTTTTTAAATTGTATTTAAAAAGATTTGAAAATCTAGTTTGAATTTGGAATTCGAAAATGGTTTTTGAAAAGAGGTTTTCATTGAGAGTTTAATTCTTTTTTGTGAAATCTATTTCAGATTGGAAGTATTAACTAATTGATTAATAATTAATTTTAAAAATATGGATTTATAATTTGTGTGTGTGTGGGGGGGGGGAGGGGTGTCATTAAATTACTTTAGATAAATAATAGATACTAATAATAGATACTTTAAATAAATTAAAAATGCGTGAGTAAATTAATTACTGGATGAAAATTCAACGTGAAGCCTCGGTAGCGAGTACACCGTGAACTTAAACAACAGGCAAATGGGTAAACTAGCCAAACAGCAATTGCCAAGGTACTGGTAAGGATTGAGCTGAGCTCCCTGCCTGGAATATACAACGTGTGGCAGTACCAGCACACCCTATACCAAGGTCTTATTTGAAGTTAGCAGGATGGATTCCTTTACCAACATTTACATCCATCCAAGTGGCTAAGCCTGCCCCGCTTCTCAGAAACGGGCTTCTTCAGCCGCTCACTTGTCAGGAGTGCCAAAGTATCCATCCACACAGTTGATAAATGGACAATTAGTTAGATGTTGCCGTCTTAAGTCTACAGCATTGAGAGGCGATCATGCTGGCCTGGGAGCAGCACAGCAAGTCTGGTTGTGGTCTAAATCCACAAAGATACAGCAGAAGGCAATGATAATGGACAAAGTCACCAGACTGGAACAGGAGTGTTTTCAGTTGAAGGTGATATCCCAGGGCAATCAAGGAGCCTGAATGAAATGGGATGTCACTATTAACAGGCAGATCACCTGGACAGATGCCTGGAGGATGCCACTATCCAGACTCGGCTTCCTGTTAAAGGCAGCCTATGAC
This sequence comes from Hemichromis elongatus, assembly GCA_015108515.1. Classification (NCBI taxonomy): domain Eukaryota; kingdom Metazoa; phylum Chordata; class Actinopteri; order Cichliformes; family Cichlidae; genus Hemichromis; species Hemichromis elongatus. Next base: position 11,294 of record VUQR01034319.1, read on the forward strand.
ATGCCATGACCACAGGACATCACTCAGTGAGAAGATAGCCTGTTCTCTCTGTGGGAGCCCAAAGCTCCAGGATGTCAGGTGGAGATGACTCAGGGACACCTCAGGCTGCACCACAATCAAGTCTTGACACAACTGTCTGAGATCCTGGAGAACTGTTGGATAGTAGCAAACCAAACATCAACAGCAGCTAGTCATACCCTAGCAGTATTTGTGAAGCCTGGCAGCACGAACAAACCTCGGAAAAAGACTAATATATTTATACCAGGAAAAGAGTAGCAGATATTGCCAGACCTTAGGAAGCACCTGGTCTTCATGACAACTACTGTCTGGCCACACAGCGCTATGTGGTCCACATTGAACAAAGGGGGTCCTACTCCCTGAGCTGACCATCCCCTGGGAGGAGATTATGACAGCAGCCCATGAAAGGAAACAACTCGACCAAATACACGCAGACAAAGTGGTTAATTGTCAGGTTTGCCATTAGGCAGAAAACCAGGACCTAATTGCAGGACCTCCTTTAGCAGAAACTGTGAATTTATTTACAAGTGAATGACGGTGCACAAACAACAGTTCCATAATCGGACGTCCACAGCAGTGTAATGCTAGTTCCCAGCATAGTGGGAGAATACACTCCCTCCACAGCTGAAATATTTACAAAAGTCCTCTGGAGATCTCGCAAACTCTGCTGCATGGGTTTCCTGGACATAAAGAAGAGCACAGGTAAGAAACCTTCACAAAACAGAATGGTCTTAACTTATAAACTGGGGTTAAACTGACTGTTTGCCATACAACAGTCTAGCGCTGACTACAGCTCGGCCACTCTCCTAAATAGTGGCTCATGATGAGATCACTAAACACAGATGTGTGATTGCCGGCAAAGGTGTGCAGCCCAAAAGTGGGAACTCAGTGTCCTGCTTCCTGCACAAAGATGGGTGCGCCACAACACACACACACACAGTGGAGGGAGAGACAGCTTGAGGAGGAGAGAAAGGCAGGAATAGCAGGTCAGCTCAGTGAGAACAGAGGCGCCATGGCAGTAAGGAAGGTCAGAGTGATTTATTCTTTTTTTTAACAAAGAACAATCTGGCACCGAGGGCGGATGTTGAAGGGCAGGTTGATCCTGCTGCAGGCACAACTGAGATGTACCTCTCCATAGCTTCTCATTCAGTCTAAGTTAAACTGTTTAGGCAACTAGATGATAAGGAAGCTCTAGGGACTGACTATGATACAATCTAAGGGTGAAGCCGAACCAGAATACTGTATTCAGAAAGGCATGAATATTGTGTTTTTTTTACGAATACTTATTTTGAACCAATACTACTTGAGGCGACTGTTGTTGCGATCTGGCGCTATATAAATAAAATTGAATTGAATTGAATTCAATACTTCAAAAAAATATTTGTATTAAGGAACAAGAAAAGCAGCATGTCAAAAAGTGGAGTTTCCTTATGAGACCACAGTGCATGACCAGATGAGTGAGTGACGTGTAAAAGGTGACCGACACCGGCTGCTCCTCACAGCAACAGGGACGGCTCAGCTATGGCGTTATTTTGGTGCCTCTATTATGAGCGCACGTTAAAAAAAAAATTGCAAGTGCACATGTTGCATGTTGAGGAGAAAATTATTTTGAGTGAACAAAATACATTTCAGTGTTGTGAGTGCGAAACACACACTGAGCACAGGCCTGCAGATGTCTGTGAGCACACAGAGCAGAGATCTGAGCAAATGCAAAAATCTGAGTGAGAGGGGCTGTTATTGTGTGTATGTGGACAATCGCACACACCGAAATTCATTTTTTCCACACAGAAAATAATTTTGTTCGCTCAAAATAATTTTCTCCTCAACATGCAACAATCTATTACAATCATAGAGCTGATAGTGAAGTGTCATTGTTTACTTTGGAGAATGAAGCTACAAGGACCCGGGTACCCAACAGGACAGTGGAATACACAGTAACTATGCACACATTTTAGCTATAGACAAATACCTCAAGAATGGAAGGCAGCTTCTGAGAAGCCAGCAGAATAATAGGAATAAGATCCAAGGCAAAGATACATATGCCCTACTGGCCATCAGATACATAGCTAGAATAATCATCTTGTCAATCATCTTGAGTGTCAGAACCACAATTCAGGATGAGACACAGAGTATCAATGAATACATGTATTCCCCCCCTCTAGGATGAGGTGTTCATGAATGCTTCAGACAGAAAAGATGATGTGGAGAGGAACAGGAAGAGGAAATCTTAATGTGTGTCTGTACCACTGACAGACACAGGAAGTGGCAGACATCAAGAAACCACAGCCATGAGGACCCAAATTGCAGTCTGCTGACTTGCAAAGGTGCACTTAGACTTTCCATTTCATGTTTGTGTCATGGGGAGGAGCATCCAAATGCAGCCTTTCAGGCAGGTGGACAAAAATGTAGCATTTATATTCTGCTGATGCCCAGAAAACAAAAAAGTTAAATAAGGCTAAAATAAGAACATCTAAATGACTAGACTGAAGAACGGACTATGCTCCAAACCAGGGTGTGATACCTGGTGTCTAGATGCAGGTGGTGGAGATCCAGATGGAGGCTTGGATGGAGCCTGAGTAATATGGGAGAGGCAGAGGTAGACTAACAGATGAAAAGTGAGATTTAAAGTGCACAGAGTGGAGGCTGAAGAAGGCAAGCAGAAGTTTGATTTGACTGGACCAGTGATGTCAGCAAGGAGTTTGACAGCATGGGAAAGTGGACGTGTGACACATGAAGCAGACAGATGTTTAATTACACATCTTCATTTATATTTTGAATTCAGTCCAACTGTGTTTCAAGTCTTAGTTGCCTTGGACTGTACTGTAACTTCAGGAACAACAAACAGAAGGTCTGTCCATGGGCGCCTTTATCTCGCTAACATTACTCTCTTTCTATTCTTTTCTCATGTTCCTGCTGGCAGAAAGGAGGCTCGGCTCATAACTGCGGCCAACTGAAAACCGGCCAGGTCATTTTGGAGGTGAATGGCATCCCCTTGCAAGGCCGGGAACACAAAGATGCTGCCAGGATCATTGCTGAAGCTTTCAAGACAAAAGAAAAGGGACACATTGACTTCCTGGTAGTTGAGCCAGGGCTCTAGTATTGGAACTTTATGCAGCTTGGTTTAAGAAAACACCGTTTTACATGAAAGATGCTAAACTCCATATAGTGTTGTCCTATAATCAAGATTAAGATTATTTTCAGGGAAAGCATTATTGGACTGATGTATCAGGTATTTGTTGATTGCACTCTACAGAAATTTGCACAATTTAATCTTAAAAGGGTAGTACAATAATAATTGCTATAAATATCTGTGCTATTTGCAGTTATTTATTTTTTTAATTTTATTTAATTGTGTTTCACCAAAAGAGCTATTAGCACTAATTGTTGCTACTGCAAGTAATACTGACAACAGCCAGTGATGCCAAAGTGCACTTGGTCTTTAAGGATTTGTGTGCTTTTCATTATTTAAATAGTGTCCAGAGAAACAGAACCATTTACAATCTCTTATGGCAAAGAGCATCAGTATTATTGCACTTACCAAGTTAAGAAGTAGAACCTCACAAAAAGCAGACAGTTAAGTCAGGTTAGAATTGAATTAATTAGAAGCTCCATTATATGGACAAAAATGTTGGGCCACCTACACATTTTATCTTCAGTAGCTTTTTTTAAGACACCGCATTTAACAATTACAGGCATTGATATGGAGTTGGTCTGTCCTTTGACGCTATAACAGCTTCCACTTTTCTTGGAAACCCCTCTGCAGGATTTTTCAATGTGTCTGTGTGAAGTTTTGCCCATTCAACTAGAATAGCAGTTCTGAGATGAGACACTGATGGTGGAAGAGAGGACCTGTCTCACAATCTCTGTTCTATTTCCCCCAACGTTGTTTGATGGGGCTTCTGTGCATTGTATGTCAAACAACCATGTATTTATGTACTTATGTGCGTTATGGTAAATGGTGAATGAACTGATTCTTATATAGCGAGCTGTCACCCAGTGAGTGACAGCTCACCGAGCGGTCAGTGAGACTAGAAAAATGCTTCAGTCCATTTTGGATGTTTTACTTGCTTCTAAGATCGGCAGTAACAAACGTAATGAGTAATGAGTACTATATGATCACAACTGACAGTATTCAGTGATTAAAAACCAATTTGCAATTAAAGCTGCAGGCTGGAAAAAGGTGACCAAGCAACTCAGGCAGACCAGTCAGTTTCTTTTTTTTATTTTTTATTTTTATTTTGGCGACATTAGTTTATAGCATTTAATAGCTCCACACAAATACAAATGGAATACTGGCTTGTATATATTACACAAATAACTAAAAACAGTTTCATTTTAATAAATATTACAATAACAACACTTTTTCATATTATTATAATCCTACTTCACCTTTAATGTAATTTTTTTTTCACCCAGCTGTACATGTCTGTAGGCCAGGATGTGCCGTCCTCAATATGAACCCATTTTCAAACACATGTACTGTAGATATCAGTGAAAGTCTTATATGAATCACCATAAATGAGATGGCATTCATGTTTCTACAGAAAACAGTGTGGCCAAATCAGAAAACCAACTACTTACTGAATGGAGGAACTAGCAGTTTGCCCAGACATCTGTTGCTGATAAATACGTCACAAAAAATTACATAAAATACAGAATTTTTATATCTGTCTAGCTCACAGTAATGTAGCCGACAGAGACATAATAGTTTTGGACTAAATCCTGCCATCACTTTGAATTTCTAGCTGCAGATCCAAAATCAAGCTATCCATTGAAATAGTGGATAAAGTACAAAACATGAATGATGGAAAAGTAACAAGTAAGCTAAACAGAAAAACAGATGCTAAACCCACGCAGCAAGTAACATATCAGGCAGGGTTAGGTGTATGTTTTAAGTATGTTATGCTAATAGCAAACAGTTTTCAGGAACATTTTCTCAACTGTCTGAATAATAGAAATACCTACTGGGAAATTTCACTAAATAAATGATACATTCCAGTGTACAGATCAGTCCCTGGGGGCAATGGCAGCTCAGTTGTTTGTCCACTAATCACTGGCTGGTTTAGTCCTTACTGACTCCATATGCTTGGGCATGACACCAAGTCCCACGGCAGGGGGAAGATTTGGTTCATTTGGCTCAGGTCATTTGGACGTTATCATCAACACAATTTATAAGAGATTTGAGAGAAGGATTTATTGCAAAACTGTTGAACTAAAGTGCATTGGCTTTACTGGAGAGACAAGCAAAGAGCAAGTTGATGAATATTTATAAAAGATAAAATCATTCCTGTTGTTATCATTGCTTTGATAAATATGATTAAATATTCAATGATTGTAGAATGAAATAGCTATTCATTGATCACCGAGTTGAAGGGACTGACTGACTTTACATCTTTTGACATCAATGGCGAAGCCTTGATTGTTGCAGTGTCTTTTTGCACAGGTGAGTCTGAGAGTTGCAGAGTAAATTGCAATATGAGTGACTTTTCTGTTATTTGAATTGTACCCAAACGAGTCCATAAATGTCTGAGAACCTAGGGGAGCAGCTGCTGGATTTTTGGGAGAAAAAACCTGTTCAGGCTGACCAGTGCAATACCCAGACGTCTTTTATTATAAAGCCCTGCTGTTTTAATAGACACAGCATGCCACTTACATGTTTCAGGAAGACAATGCTAAGTCGTTCCATAACATAAGGTAAATGGCAGCTTGTCACACTCATCTCCCATCAGTCTACCATCAAAGACTGGAGGTTTGTCCACAATGTGCATGCACAAACAACCATAAAAAAAGCCTTCTCAACTTGGTTCCAATCTTTGTTAGGAGATACTTACACACCTGTAAAATCAAGAAACACTTTAGTTTCCAGTGGGATCCAAGGCAAAAGCAGCTTTCAGTGACAACCAGCTGGTTGCGGCTAGAAAATGTTAGTAATGTGAACAATGGAAGCAAATAGACAAGAAGCTTTGTAAAAGATGAAAGGTTGCGCTTTCACTTTGGTACATGGTTAATAGATGCCTGTTCTTCAGATTTGGCTAAGCCTTGCCTGTCCTGATGAAGTGCCATTGTGCCAAAGATTGGAGATGCTATTCCGACTAAAATATGGGTTTATGAGATTTACACATCACTGTAAAATCATGACATAAATTTAATACTGACTAGACACAAAATGATTTTATCTTGTGTCCTGATTGAATAAAAAAATGAAATTGGAAAGAAATAAGAAAAAAGGTAACTTGTAGATTCTTTGCTCCAACCCTCCAAACAAGCACCACATATCCCATTCTTCTTGGTTTAGTCTGGTTTTGCTGCCATCACGGATGTCATGGATGTGTGTGTGGCTGGGTTGACACCAAAATGAACTGAGAACAAACTCCTGTCTCAGTTCAAGTATTTGTTATGTTGACAGGATACTGGTTTTTAAAGACATTTTACACAGTATTCAACCTTTTAAGAAAAAAGTGATTGTGGCTGATGGAAGGGAGCTCATTTTTAACACGTGGGAGATGAAGGATAGTGGATGGACAGAGGGTAATACTGCTTAAAATGATAACAGGCTTCTAACCTTTGGCAGGAGTTGAGCTTGAGTAGCTGCACACTGCACAGACCAGTCAATGACACGTGCATCTTTGGCACATAATCCACAGCTTTGGGGAACCAAAACACATCCATAAACATACAGAGGATCCCTCAGTACCACACACAATTCAGATTCTTCTCACACATATTTAAATGACTGATGTCAGGACAGGGTGGTCTTAAATATTGGGTGTACCTCTTCTATACAATTCAAACATGAAGCCAAATAAACACATCCATAAAAGACATTTCAACAAAATGTGTAATAGGAAATCTGAAAATTAGAAACTGAGTAATGTTATGAATATTACCAGCTCTCCTAAATAGTATAAGGAGATCATTTCTAACCTAATGTAAAGACCTCTTTAGTAAAAAGAATATGATCATTATTATATTATTGAGTTTTCTATTAGGTACAATAGCATATGTCCCTGTAAAAGATGTGCCATGTATGTGCCGCTGTTTGTATTGTTAGACGGCATTAAAATAGGAAAGCTTTCACATTGGTTATATTCTTAGTTTTTATAGACTCTGAGCCTCTCACTTGCAAAAATGACTCAACCAACTGATGATTCAACAGGAACATTCAAATTTTCATTATAAATTTAGCTGACACTAAAAATACACTGTAGTTGGTATAGTTTTGGTGCAGTGGTTGTAAATCGCTGTTATAGAAAAAAGTAGAGCACTCAGTCAGACCTGGGACTTTTGAATTTTCTATTTAAAGTGTTTATTAATTCCATAAGACATGCTGATCTTGGCCAGTGCTATTTATTATGGCTTTATTGTATTTTTGTAATCTTATAATCCCATCATAGTAGTATAGTGACAAGATCTGTTTCATTTGAATTCAGGCTTCTAATGTCTGGATTTATCAATGAAGTGTTGATTAGAATACTGTGCAATTTGAATAACGTGATATAATAGTGTTTTTGCTTGCTTGTTTTTAATTGTGAGCACAAACTATTCAGGGAATATATATGTTGTCAGAAAAGACTTCACATATATTTATGAAGCTGTATATAGAGTAAGTGGTGAAAGGCTAAAGGAGTGATGTACACGATTATGTAATTACTTTGTAGCTGATGTAATTGCTAACATCCCTTCTAAGTTTTCTTGCCCTTGTCCAATCACAGCTATTACACCACCAATAACTATTTAAAACAATTCACTTGTTTTTGTCTATAAGGGATTTTGCAGTATTCTTTGTGAAAATGATTGAAATATTCTTGAAGAATTAATAAATAAGCACTGTCATAAAAATATACACCCTATCTACTTAATAAAATTAAGGCAACAGATTAAAAGCAGTCATGGTTCTGGGTCTTTGGCCCAGTTTTTGTTTTTGTTATGGTTCATGTTCTAGTTCTATACTGGTCAGTCTTCCATAGTCACATCTCTGTGTCTTTCAGCCTTCCCAGTCATGTACACATGTCTGTCTGTTTTTTCCCCAGTCCCGGTGTCAAGGCCATGTGTCTTGGTCTTGGTATCAGTGTTTCCATTTCCTGTTTTATTCTGATAGTCTTCTTTTTCATTTGTATTGTGTTCAGTTTTTCTGATTAGTGTCAGCTGTGTTCCCACCTGTGGCCAGTTCTCCCACTATCCTCCTTGTGTCTATATTGTCTACATTTCCCTCTGTTCTCTGTCACGTTCTCCCTCATTGAAGGTGGGGATATGCACAAACATAGTCAGACTCAGGGAGCATCTCACCACACATTTTTTTTCTCTCTCCTTCTCTTTATTTACGATCAAGTGATGTATCCTCCCCACCTGTCTAAGCGACACACACAGCATACACCCCTAGTCATACACAAACAATTATGGG
>VUQR01034320.1:0-29907 GCA_015108515.1 Hemichromis elongatus
TTAGTTTTCTAAAAAAGCAATGTGGAGAAAGTTAAGAATAAGGAGACAATCCATATTTGACGTTTTATTTGTGATTGAAAAAAATCTTCACATAGTGTGTAATCTTAAGCTTATTTCTAAGAATATATTTTAGTTACATGGAAATCTTTTGGGAGATAACTGATAATTAGTCAATATGTACAGTATACTTTCAAGCTTTATTTTTTAATTGTGTGATGAGTGCCAGTTCACTTGATTCGAGGTCTGGGGAAAACTGTTGAGAAGCCACAAATACCTTTGAGAATATTTTTTGTTAGTGACATCCTTAGTTCTGCTGTTTTCTATAGTTGCATTGCTGTAGTGCATGTGATTTCATTATTATACTAAATGTTACTTAAAATTGTGATTGTTATGGCTGTAATTGCCTCTAGACTATTGTTTTTTATGATGTACACCTATGTATCAGGTCTACATTACTAAATTTGTGTTTTGTACATTTAATCGATTTTCAAAATGCTACAAAAAACATTCAAAATTCCCTAAAAGCGCAAGTTTTAAAATGCCTAATTATTTGTTATTTGATAATGTTTAAATAAATGTAGTTTATGACTGAAAGTATGGTTGTATTCATTCTGTATTTTCTCTGCAGTTAAAGTTAATAAAAACTGAATGGAAAGAATAATAGCTTGGTTTTGTGTTAATAGTACTTGAACCATTTGGTGCAATCGGTTTCCCCAATTGGATTAAGTTGTTTAAATACAACTATTTAAGTTAATTTAACTTAATTTGAACATGGGCATGTAACACTTTAAATAAGTTTGAATAAATACAGCATCTTAGTATAACAAATTTAAATTTAAGTTAAAACATACTAAATACAATGAGTAAATAAACATAATGCATTTGAGTTACATTATCATATTTGCTTTGGGTTCTCGGGACTCTAATAAAGTGCTTAAATAACCCAAAACTGTTTAAGTTATAAAACTTGAATCAATTGGTGCAATCGGTTTCCCCAAATCATTTGAGTTAACTTAATTTGTCAGGTTTTACAGTGTACAATTGCAACAATTTCTAATCTACTTGTGGTTTTTACCCAAAAAATAGAGAGAAACAAGGTATAATTAGACTGTAGAGATACAAATTCTGCTGCTGTTGATTTTTATTTTTCTACCCACATCTTTATCTTTAGCCCTTCCAACCCAGCCACACCTGGTCCATTTTAACTATCCGTAAAACACATAGCTTTTGTTTATGTCTTTTTTGTGTAGCTCAGCAAATCACCCCTCCTGAATGGCCGGCACTGATGATAGCAGTCATGGTGATTAGCTTGAATATCGGGTTGTGCCGGGGAACAGATGGACAGAAATCACCAGCTCAATGTTGTGAGGCCGAACAAATGTGGGCTTTTGGCAGGAGGATCATTGTTGCTCAGTTTTCACGGTCCAGACGTTCACACAGGTTCACCAAGAGAGAAAGCTTTTTTTTGTTTGTTTTTTTCCAGCACAGCAGACATCATTTCTCCTTGGCTAATGAGAGGCAAAAGCCTCACACCGCCTCACCGTCAACCCAAACTCTTTGTTGAGAAATAATCAGAATGATTAATGCTCGAAATGGAACTGCTGAGTTTCGGCTCAGCTGATAACCTTCCCCGGATTCAGCTCAGACCCAATTGTCTCATAATAATACTGTGCAGCATTTTCAATGAAATTGCTTACAATGAGCTGGCTCCTCCATATTATGTGGAAAAAAGGGTCATTTACTTGCGTCTCGGAACTAGTGGAGGGCCAGGTGCTCTTAAATCCTCTTGAGATGATAGCCGCATTTTCTGTCTTCAGCAACAATCAGGCATCCTCATTCAAACCAGTCATATCACTTAACATAAGGCTCTTCTCTTCCAAATTACAGTTTCACTTCATTGTGGGACTGAAAACTGCATATTAAAAGGATATGTATAGATTTTATTTGCCATTATAAGTCTTAGGTTTAATCATTTTTTATGATGCTGTGCAGGTGAAGCCGTAGGTGGTTTTGAATTGTTGGAATTAAATAATGTATACTGACCAACAATGGGAAAACTTTTAGATTTTTGTGCTTCATTTCAGCCCATTCTCACTCCCGAGGCGTATCATACCAACGTTTTGTCACGTCCCGAGCCATTCCTGAGGAATGCGAAAGCCGACCTTACACGTTCCTATGGGACGCGCCAGCCAATCCAGTAGAATGACGGACCCGCGGTAATACACGTTCCAACCTAACCACAACCTTCTTCCTAACCTTAAGCAGCACTGTAATGACGTAAAACAGGGTTTTCCAAAGTGATTTTAAGAAAATGAACGAACATGTGTAGAACATGCGAGTCCAAACGGTTCACATGTCTTCTCATTTTTGCCCGAAAATGTAAAATGTTGACTTTCGTCACCTGGCGTAAAATATTACGCTTAGGGAGTGAGAATGTGTTGTTCATTTAGGTTTAGAGATGCACAACACATCTATTAGTAAGAAGGTTGTCATTCATTATCTGTGGGTGACCTTGGCGGGGTTCAAAGTGAGTCCTTCAAAGGTTTAAACAAAATATTTAAATATTCCTTCAAATTTTCTGGACATATGAACCCTGTGAGACTAATCCAGCTAATGACCTAATGAGTCTATCTATACTGTATTGATGTAACAGTAGTGCTGACTTAGTAGACTTAGTAGTAGTATGTTTGTATTATTATTATTAATAATCATAATACATAATACTTTTTAAATTATTATTATTATTAGTAGTAGTAGTAGTAGTGTGTTCCAAGAGTATAGAGTATATAGAAGATATTTACTGAGATATCTGAGAAATTACGTTTCACCAAGCGAGTTTGAACACCTGCGATAGAGTCAAAACAACAAGGAATCGTTATGCAATTTTATTACCCTCATCAGAAGGCGCTTTTCTGAATTGTACATTATAGCTGGAAGATGTGGCTATTAGGCCAGATGTGAATGTTGAAACTGATGACGAGTCACCTCCAAGGTGGAATAAAGAAGGACATGTTTTGTTGAGTAAAGAGCCATTTAGTGTGCCAAGTGCAGATGGGTGTCTCAGCTAATTGTTACACTGCACATGCAGCAACTGAGCAAACAGCACAATTCATTTCCAAGCTCAGTGCGGTGTTCATTGCTCTGTGTATAATGAGCTTTTGATTTATTCTACTGATCAGTGAATTTTTGTAACTTAAATTGGACACATTTAACACTTGAATGTCTATGGCGTTAATGATGTAAATATGCAGTTCTGTAGTTAGGTAATTGATATCTTAAGAAGTGGTTTTACTTTTCTCATTTACTTCTTTGTAAAACTATGACATTATAGCAAAGCTATTTCTTTGTCTCACAGCAGAAAAAAACTCATAGAGTGACGAAACAAATTGAGACTGAGAAAAACACTTGAGATCTGAAAGAGAATGGGAGAGGCTGAGCATCACTGCTGCTGCTGATTAATTGCTCTTGATTGCAGCGGTTTAATTGTTTCCAACCTAATTTTGAATTGTATTTCATTTCGACTTTAAATGGATTTACCTTTTTTGCAATCAACTGTGTTTACTGTCCTTGAACTAATGAATGAACATGGATAGCACTGTGTGAATATATGTAAGCTTATAACCAATGGGGCGGTTCTCAAAGCCAGAGCAGAAATAAAAATACCAAAATTTTACCTCACAGGACAAAATTAACACAATCTTTGGGCTTTTAAAAGCAATCATGTGCATCTCTGATGCACATGATTGGTGACAACTGCCCAAGGTTAATTGTAAAAGTGGGGTGACACAAAGTTGATCAGTGGCTATTATTAGATCAGTAAAGCCCAAACAGGAGTGAAATTTAGGCTTTAGGAACAGCAGGGAGACATCCTTAAACTGTCCTCAGTCACACTGAAACACAAAGAGTTCCTCTCAGGTTCCTCTTGGGCTGAGCCCAAATACTGAAAAACAACCCCACACCATAATCCCACTTCCACCAAACTTTACACCCGTCAAAATGCAGACACACAAGTACCGTTCTAATGGCAACCTCAAATCCCAGATTCGTCCATCAGATTGATAGACAGAGATTCCTCACCCCAGAGAACACGTCTCTTTAGTTAAGTTTGAAGTGTCTCAGAGCTTCATTTGGCTGTGGTTTCCATTTTTGATGTGGGGCAGTATAATCTTCTTCACTATCATTTGCACTTCCTCTGTGAGCCTGTGTAATCAACTCTTCACCAAGGAGCAGCTTAAAGAACTTAAGGGGTTTCCTCCCCCTGAAACTGCAAGTCACTCCTATGCAGTCTTTAAGTCTGACATCATTAGCTGTGTCTGGGTCCAAACTCCGCTGCAGGTCCCTGAGTCAAATGATCACTGCAGCATCACTGAGAGTTGAAAAACTGTCTAAATTCTTCCATCTGTAATAAAATGATCAGTGTGGCCACTCTACCAGGTGCAACAATTAGGTTCAACATCCAGGCATCCATGAAAACAGAACTTATTAAATTTAACAGAGTTAAAAGTTAGCAGGAAGTTAGCTCGCTAGTCTAAATATAATACCATTTTCTGACTGAGAGATTCCTGAAACAAATTAGGACGTACAGCTCTGCTGTCACTTCCAACATAAATTAAGACAGGAAAGTAAACAGCAGTGAGGTTTGCAGGGTTAATGAAGTTTGGCTAGCTGGTATATAACGATGCGCTATGTGATCGCTAGCGACACAGCTATAAACAGTGAACCTGGAGGATGAACGCTAACCTTTTTCCACTCGATAAATGTTAACGTGAGGGTTCCCGATGGTTGGCATGGCAGGATGCTGTAAACGGAGCAATAAAAGTAATAAAAAACCAAGAGGCTGACAGTGAATCATCACGTCATCACTTAAAGACTGGATATTGAAGCCAGTTGGTGATTGCCAGATCAAAAAAGTGGAGAACTGCTAGTAATGTCCATTTCCGAGTGTGAGAGGCAATACTGCAGAAACTAAATATTCGGTCAACAAGGTCCACACCTCCCGTGTTGGTATTGTACTCGGCAATTGCCAGTGGCCTTGGCACCTGGACAAACCTTTTGTCTTTCTTGGACCATCTTGTGCGTGTGTCCTGAGGATCAATGCCATGGGCAGAGGATGCCATGACAACTCACAAGGATTCACGAGGAAGGGAAACAGGCCAGGGTCCAGGGAAGTCTGTGCACAAGAAGAGAAGTTGACGTTAGTAAAAAGCACTAGGAAACCATGAGGAAATCACTAGACGAGCTGGTTTTCACTGATGAAGGTTGGTACAATGATCCAGCAAAGAATCACTCCAAGTAGCGCCAGAGTAATCATCAGCGAAGGATAGCAGGTGAGTAAATCTGCACAGTTGAGTACTGATACTCCACCCTGGCAGTAAGGAGTGAAGGAAAACAACAAAACAACCCAGAAAAAGCCTGGGACCATGGCAACTTTCATTTTCCCTTACGAAGGCATTAATTAGTAATTTCTTGCTGGGTCTTCAACTAACAGTCTTTACATTAGATTCTTTGATTGAAGCCAGTGAACAATAATGCACTGTATTTCACTTGTAGATGTATAAGTTTTTAAAGAGGACATTAAACGTTAGTAATTTTGTCGTTAATAAAAGAGAAAGCCAACATGTTTTTGTTTTGCATTTTGTGACTTGCATTTAAAATTCAAACAAACAGAAAATGTCAGGACTTTCCATTTAGCATGAGCCACAGCAGGGAGCGTACCTCCAGGGCTGCAGTACTTGTTTGTACTCGGAAAGACATTAAAGGATCGTGTCGATATATTATTGAGCTGTTTTCCTCATCTCTTTATTCCAGCAATCATGATACCACTCACAACTCACAACTTTTATCTGCTGCCTAAATTTAAAATACTCCCCAGGTTTTACGCTGTCTGTCTTTTTTCCAGCATGGTGTCACTCACACAGAAGATTTGAGTGCATGTTTTAGTTATTACGATGAAAGAAATATTGGCTGTCACATATTTGAGGTCCCATACTGTGAAAACACTTTGGATGTGTTTTGCGCTTTAAAAAAATTTTCTGTAGTGTAAAATTGATGTGAAACGTTTCTTTCAGCTTCCATTCCTCTACCTCTCACGCAGTTTGATGGCTTTCTTGTCATGGACCCTGTGTCTGCCCTGCTGGCCCTGCAAGGCTACATATGTTCATTGTTTTGCTGAGCTCATTGGGGACTTCCGCGTTTGGCCCACGCACCTGTCTCCAATTACTCTGCTGTTTTGTTGTGTTTCCATTTAAGGCTGGGGCTCAGATTCTCTCATCGCTGGATGATCTCGTGAACGTTTTATTCATGAGTTTGTTTCCTCTTTGTAACTACCCTCTCCTGTGAGCAGTTTCCCCGGACCTGTTACCTAATCTGATGTTTGGAACGTGAGTGAGTTGGTGTGTGGAACTGTAAAGGTGGACACGAGTGTGAGAGAGCCAATCCCTTCCCCGGACCTCCCTTTTGGACCCTTGGAACCCCGGTTTTCCCTCACTCATATATACATCGCACCTGGTGTTCGTTTATATAAAGATCTGTATTGAACTGTGAGTTCTGGTCTGCGCCTGAGTCCACTCCATCGCCTGTGACATTCCTAACTTTGCAAGTCAGTAACACTTTTATCTACATCATGTGTTGAAACTGGAAAGCACAAAGGAATCAAGAAGGGTAATTATATTGCTCCTGTTTACCTTCTTATAAAATGTGCTGCAGCCTTTGCCTCAGAAACAATTTTTTTGCAAAGTGACGATGGTGCCCACTGTGATCCAAGTCCTTTATATGCCCACACTGTATTGACTCTGAAAAAAATATTTTCAGGACCCAAAGTTTTTTGATCAATGTGATATGCCCATACTATTATATAAAACACCTGAACGTCAATACGTCTCCTTTTCAAAGTTTAAAGGAAAACTTTTCCTGTGCTATAACTGTTCACATATTTTGACTTGGACTTATTTCCTCAGAGATTAAATTATTAAAGTATTCTGATTCTGGTGATTCTAAAAAAATGACCCAAAATGCTCTTTTTGAAGTTTCCTTGAACAAATTATGAGAAAACAAATCAAATATCCAATGTCACAGACATCAGACATGTGAAGTGTTGTTCTTGAATATATTAAAAGTATATACAAAAATTAAAGGGTGTGAGGCAGTCAAACAGAAAGGCACTGGTTGCTGTTTTATTGAACAATGTCACAACTTTAATCCATGACGTAAAAATATAAAGATATCCTGGCTGCAGAAACATGCAGAAAAAAGCAAAAAAAAAACCAAAACAAAAATAGATGCATATACAATACATACAATTGCTCACATCACACAAAGAAACGTATTCACTGAAAATAATTTTGATTAGGCTTTTTGATTTTAATCCACATAACCTGAGCTAAAAAACAAAAACAACAACAAAAACAGTTTTGAGTGCCATCTTTCCTTAAACACAACACAGTTACATTAATTCTTAAACTTATTTCATGTTTACATTTAGAACTAAATCAAATGCACTGACATCTTTAAAGGACATGCCGACTGGATCTGTTACTCTGAGGTGTTTTAATATGACACTGGATTAGATGGTGTCATCGTGAGCTCTTTAGGATCTTATATAACTTAGGCCTTTAGTGTTGCTAAGTAGGGCAAGTGTGATGAAGAGGCATGTGACAGCACACCGTTACCAGCACAGCGACACTGAAGCGCCTTCCTAAACAGGAGGGCGATGCTGACGCATGCAACTGCACGAGGGATATACCGAACATCCGTGCTGGAACCGCTCTGCAGTGATCGTGCTTGCCTGCTACAGGATGCACGAGATTGACCTGTATCTTCCCTTCATTACTTTTTAAATAACTTTACTGTGAGGTGGAGGGAGAAGCTGCTACTGTAGATGCCGTAAACAGATCAGACACCAGTAAAGCAAACACACCGTGCAGACTGCTGTGACGGCTTTTTGAGAAAAACCCGACTTGAAACCAAACCACTGCAGATCAGTGAGTCAGAGTGGTGTCCAGGCTGTAATGATGATGGTGAGAGAAATAATGAGAACATTCGCTACACAGCACCACCAGCCACAGAAGCCTTTTATGGTCATTAAGTGTGTATTTATGAATAATTTATACTTTCATGTTGCAATGCTTTGGATTTGATTTTTACTTCAAACATAAATTAATCTCTGTGAGTTATTGAGAATTTCCTTCTCAATATGACTTTTAAAGCTGGCTCCCGAGGCCTACTGTACGTGAGAATTTCTGCATTCTTACCTCAGCTTTGATCGTTTATGGCACATCTATAATCTATATTTAAATTTCTTTATGCATATTAGTACCAGTAGCACCAGCACAGCAAGAACATCATTTATCTAAAAATAGCATTTTGGGCAGTAGCAGAAGAAGAATCCTGCTTTAGAGCAAGATTATAGCCTGCAGCAACAACAAAATAACAATGGACAACTTTTATCTGTGTGGAGCTACTGTAGGATGCAGAGAAGCACTTGGAAAATTTGCTGAAAGACAAAAACATTGCATAGCGTTGGAATCCATCTCCTGTTTATCCATGCAAACGAAGATTCGGGGAATGAAGTCTCCCGTGTCTTGTGCTGGCCTAGATAGGATTACAATCAAAGGGAGAGCAGAGCAGGGAGCCCATCCCCTTTGCTGCAAACAGAATGAGTAAACGTTTCTCCTTTTGCTCCGCTCTCTGAGTTCTTGTCAAGAAGGCAAAGTGTTTGCTGCGCCCGCTCTGAAGATCCCAAGCCTGGTTTTTGCTTTGTGGATGGTGGTGCCTAATGAAAAGAGAGCATGAAGGCTGGGACAAAGACGAGCACAAGAAGAAGAAAGAGTAGGAAATGAAGCGAGAGTGGGAAGTGTGTGCGATGCTCCTCGGTTTATTTAATCAGAGCAGTGTTCTCGACCGCTGGACAGACTGTAAAGATACTGTAGAGTAATAATAACTCCCTGCTCTGCTCATCTGAAGACAGGAAAAGAGGGAATGCAACGCAGAGTTGATTCATTCATTCATCATCTGTATCAGCCTTCGGATGCACGGTCATCTGTAACTGTCGGCCAGATAAGAGCCACAGAGGTTTGAGCGCAGATGTGACAGGCTGAAACAGGTGCTTGATCTATTGCCACATATGCTGAGCAGTTTGGAGACCTGGGAGCAGGAGGCTTTCCAGAGGGCCTGTTTCAGCTTCAGTCACTGTGCAGGAGAGCATTTGCAGTCTGTCCAAATGCACATCAACAAAATAAAAGACTGATAAGGAAGTAAGTCTGATAATGGAGGTGACTGTGCAGTTGACAAAAAATATATATACTTTCCTGACTTCCTCAGGCTATACTGCAGTTTCATTGGGTTTCTCAGGGTGTCTGATAGTGATAATTACAATGTGATACTATACTGATCCCCTTTGGGAAATTCTGTTTTCACTATATACAGAATGAAAGAGGTGCAGGATTAGTAAGCGCTAGTGGAAACGGTCCTCCTGGAGAAAAATACCAACCTTATGTTGTTTTCTGCCTATGGAAGCAGTTTTTTCGACATGTACTTTGGTTTTAATGTAAGGCCTCTTACTGTTGTTGCAAAATGCCTGAAGTTTCGAACAGTAAAAGTAAATTTTGTGTACGGCTCGTAGTTACAGCATGTGAGAATAATCCAGAATGAATGGTAGCAGAGTGTTAAACAGGCTTTGGGGTTTTTGAAAGTAGAAGTCTCCTATATGTTGTGTGGAATGGTTACATAGGTGATTTGAGAAACAAACAATCTGCACTGTGATCATTTACTTGGAAGCCTTGTTGCTGATGAGGGTGTTGCTGACAGAGCTTTGCATGAGTACCACCACAAGCTTGACGATTATGGTTTGAAATTTTATGGGTGAGTCAAAAGGGGATTTTTTTTTTGCTATCAATGAAATGACTTGAAACTTCTTATTTTGAAAAGCTAATGCATGTAAAATCCTGGTCTGTAACCTACTCTTGTCTATACTTTCGCTCCTATTCTTGGGTTTCTCTATCAATATTCTGAACTGCTTCTTTAGCTCTGTGTACTGAGAATGCTGAGCTAGTTTCACCTTACAGCCACTGTGACGTGTAAATGAAATGTCTGATTTGCTTCAGACGTGTCTGAGTTTGTTTATTGTGTGTTTATTTTGGAGAGGCTGAACATTTTCAATCTTCAATCTTTTCACTCTTAAAGCTTCAAACATGGGTTAATCACCCAAAAATCTCCTTGTACAAATGTCAAAAACATTAACATGTTTCTACTGGTTTAACCTTGTGTAACCTGGGTTAAATAGATGCATAAATAGTAAAAGACAAAGAATTCTAAGAATATGAATATCAAACGACAAATTAATTTATTTAATTTTGTTATTTAGTAAAAGGTCAAAGTTCATGTAAATGATTAAGAACATGTTTACCTTGCTTAAAATAAGTTATCATGCTTTTATTGTGAAGTACTTGTGAAAACTGTATTTTCCTATGGAGACATGGTCTGTGAAGGTAGCACAGGGTAAAGAGACAAAAAGAGGGGAGAGAGCGCAAGGTTGAGTACGATGGTGCGTGAGCTACACGGAGCAACTGGAGAAGTTCGCTTGTTTTCAAGTAGTATTAATGAGTGTGTTTAGACTTTTCAGAAAGTCACAGTCTGTATCGGTAAGCTAGAGCATAACACGGTAAAGTTTCAGCGTGAAGCTGCTGGACTGTGTGTTTTTGTGTGCTACCGCCGTAACCCAGCCGTTAGCTAATAAGGACTACTGTAGGCTGCCATTTCGCTAAAGTTGTGGAACTTAAATAGGCTGCAGAGGATTGTTACCGAACTGGATAGCAACAGACGGACCCCAGATAGTCACTCTGAGTGCCCACGTCACTCTGAGTACCTCTGGCAACGTGGGAAGCTAAAACAGGTAGTTTGTGAAGCACGTGAAGATCTCGGACCCTCCTCATCTTTGTGCTACAGTATGCTGAACGAGGTGAAGACAACGTGTTAACTTGATTAATCTGGTGGGAATTTTACATTTCACAAGGTACTGAGTTTACTTATTTTTTGCTCGTTGAGTGAAGAATTTCCAGTTTGGAGATCGTTTTGGATGTATACTGGAGCAATACAGGCCTGCAACGTAGGGTGTATCTCTGCCGGCTTTAGGTTTAGTTTGGGACAGTAATTGTTTCTATTTGTTGTTTACACTGCGTGTGGAGATTCTGTGTGCAGCTGGTAAATTGCTGTGAATGTGTTTTCGTTTGTCTTAATGCCATTTTATTATTTTATTGTTTTGGTAAATTAAAGGAGGGTTACAATGCTCTACTTTACATTGTGTATGACCTGATTTACTGCTCTGTTAGACACTAGTGTTCACTTTATCAGGTATTTCCACTTTTAAGAGGTAAGCTTCATTGATCCCAAAAATAAGAGAAGTTAATTTAAGAATATAGTACGAGAGTACACCGAGAAAAGAACCCAAAGCCCATTTATTTAATAGCATTGAGTAAATAAGGGCTACACTCATAAATAATGACATGCTACTCTCGTGAGCTCCCTTTATAGGTGTAATGGTACTGGCAATACTGCCCTTCATTTACTTGGTATCGGATTGATACCAAACTTTGCAGTATGGCACAGCTCTGCTGAGAACTGATGGTAATCAAGCTTTCTCTGTTAGGGCGCTCAGTCTCTGTAATAATCTCACCCAGGAGATTTGAGCTATTTGTATGATGCCCTTCATAATTGTTTAATCATGCTCTCCTTTAATTTGTTTTAATTTATGTTCATGTTTGTTTTTAATTCATCTGTTCAAGTTTAATTTTCTTTATTCGACACTTTAAATCTCCTGTTCCTAAAGGTGATCACCTGAATCTCATCTTTAAAATTTGACTTGCAGTTTGTTTGCTTCTTATCTCCTGAAGCACTTTGAAGGGTGATATAAAAGAAAATCTTGTTATTATTTATTAGGACCCGCAGCGCGTTTTCAAACTCTTAATTCAGAATTTAGCGGTGAGTCGAACTAAATTCTGTCGTGGGTACAAATTTTGGTGGTGCATAAGCGACGTCTGCTGAACATGACAAACAAACACAAACAAAGAACATAACATTGCATTCACATCATGATGATGAATCCAAATATCCAAAGATCTGGGATTTATAACGTATAGATGTTACTAATCGCTGCATGAGGGATGATGTTCGTGCAGTTGGGCCCAGCTGTTAAGGAGGTACAGACATACAGCATACAGTAAAATTATAATAACAACACTGTTGTTCCTTTAGGTCAGTATTCACTGACAAATGAATAAATAAACTGATGAAAGATTCATGTTAACAAAAGGAACCTATGGAGATAACATGAAGCTGTTCTTGCAAAAGCAAAATTTGTTTGGCCTCGCCAAGCATTCAGATCATAATTCTGATTGCAAAAGCTGCCAGACAGAACCAGATTAAAACAAACAAACAAACAAAAAAAACGACAAAAATACAGTGAAGTGAGTGAAAATTTCATAGAGAATGCAGTTTACTTCTTTGCAAACATAATTTTAAGGGATATAGTTAATTTTTAACTTAAATGAAAGAAGAAATGAGGAACTTGGGGAGCACTGACTGTCTCAGTTCAGCAACAGATATTACAGTATTTTCACTATGATGGAAAAATGAAGCTATAGCATTCAATCAGCACCGCAGTAACACAAACACAGAGGGCAAGCACAGCAAAAATCCCTCCAAATGCAATTCATCCACGTTCTGGATATCTAGCACCAAATGCAAGAGTCATGCGCTCAAAGAATACGCTCTTTATCATTAAAATACAGGTCTTAACATTATTATGATTTTACAGACCAAGATGTTCAAATTGGAGGGATATGCATGCTGCTGTTTTGCATATTCTAACATCCAGATCTATTTAATACATGTCTGTACATAAGATACAATTTGACCTTTCTTTTACCTCCAGTAATACTGATTATAAGAAAATAACACACAAATAATACAGTATGATCGCATATTTTATAACATTTGCTAACATATAAATTGTGTTTTTCTTCTTTTTTCAGCTGCTCCCTTTAGAGGTCATCACAGCAGTTCATCTACCTTCATTTCTATCCCAGCATCCTCCTCTAATCACAAACCCTCTGCAAGTCCTCCTTCACTAAATCTTCTCTCTTCCACCCTGTTGACCAACACTGAAGGAGATTACTGAAATCCAGTATTTCATTCTTTACTATTCACATGTTTGATGTGGCCAAAGGTTTATCATCATCATTATCACCTTTATTTATAAAGCACTTTGCATCAGCTATGGTTGTTTTAAAGTGCTGTACATTGGAACTAAATAACAAAATTACATAAGATATACATAAAAGCCAAATTAAAATAAATTAAAACAACTACTTAAATAACTAATTTAATTATAACCGAAACTAAGTCTCACTGAGGTCAAAAGCCAAAGAATAAAAATGGGTTTTAAGAGGTGTTTTAAAAGTAGATGTGGAGTTAGGCTGGATGTCCTCCAGATGTGACCTTCTCCATGGCTGGGTTGGGAGTGTCATGGCTGTGTGAAGGCAGGCAGAAGTGGTCGACCCAAGAGCAGGACTCACGGAGGCAAATGTAAACTCAAAACACTCAGCTTTTTTGCTGGATTGCAGACAGAACAGAAAACTAACTAAAATGAGAAAGCAAATAAACTAAACAGGCAGGTAAGCTGGTAAAGGAAACACACAGTGTACAATGAGGGATGACATGACGACGAGCAGGGGAAGAAGCAGACACTAAATACAAGAGGAAACAGCTGGGAGACACGGCTGACACTGATTACACAGACGAGACGGAGGAGCACACAAAACTGAAAACACTGACTTAAGAATCAGACCTTCAAAGTAAAACAAGAATCTCAACACATGCAGATACACAGACTCAGAACTGACTGAACAGGAACAGAAGGAGTACAAAACAAAACCTAAGAAAAAGCAAAACTTAACAAAAGACATAACCAGAATAAACAAAAACATAAGACAATATTAACAAACACAAAAACAGTGAGTCATCAGACTCAGGACCATGACAAGAGGTATACTCATCTTCTGTTAGGTAGTGTTGCTCACTAAACATAATTTAAAATGCCACTGCACCAGCTAAGTAGGCCATAAAACACTCATCAAAAAAACATCTTGTTGCATGGTTGACGTCAACAAGCAAGTAAGTACAGTAAGTACAGGTAACATATTTCCCAGCATACCCCTCTGCATTTAAAATGTTTGGAAGAAAATGCCTAAACAAAAAAATATTTACAGCTTAATTCATAAAGAAAATGCAGTTTTGCTAGTTTATTGCCTCCTGTATTTGTGTAAATAAAGTCTGTTTAACTGTTTGCAGTCTCAGTCTGGTGCCTGCACTTGGGTCTATCTCTTGTACTGTCCCTCCAGGTCTTGTGACATCAATTTCAGCTGTTTATCCAGTACGTTTAACATTTTCTTGTATTTTTTTTTTATATACTGTTAGCGAACAAGTCAGTACTGTCACTTGAACCTACTGGTTAAACAATTAGAGTTGTTAGCTACCAATTCAGTACATTTTGTTCATTCAGGACAGGCAAGTAAAGCAGTGCTTGCCCAAAGAAATCTAAGTTACACTGATTTCTCTACTGTCCCATTTCTCTCATCACCTGTTCTGAATCCATTCTTTAAAGTACACAATCTTGTGGATGTAGGAGCAGCATTAACTCAGGATGCAGTTTTAGAGTATCTCAAATTTTTCTCGACGTACATCCTGGAGGACTTGGTTGGAATCAAAACCTTTAAATAGAGGTTTGGATGAAATGCGCTAAAGATGCTGCAGAAACCACAGTCCTGAGACTTGAGTCTGATCTGAATCTGCCCTCCACACAACTGAAAGCCCCCCCCCCCCCAAAGTCTGTTTTATTCATTTATCCATGCAAAGATTTTCACTTTGGATCAGAATAAATTCCTCCACTGTGTTTGAAGCCATACTGGCAAATTTAACCCATTTGTTTGATTCGGAGCAGCTTTGATCACTTTCCTATGTCCACGCCGTGAGGGTTCAGCTCTCTGCTGCCAAATACAAACTTAAAAAGAGCAAAAGAAGGTGTAGAGACAAAAATGGACTCAAACTCTGTGATCCTTTAAACCTTACTTTGTGTTTTGTCACATTGAGATCTCAGTGTGGGGAAGAAACTGGAAGCAGCACTGTGCTTTCATCTTTTCCAGCTCCCTACTGACTCAAATTAGGAACATACTGACTCACTGTTACCTACACAAAAACTAGCCATTTCCCCTCTGCATCACGTCTTTCCTCGAGCGGATCCCAGTTTGATCATCCAGGTCTATATTCACACACTGTGCTGTGTGGCTTTAAACGCCATCAATCACACCGAATATGCAAATCATAGTGTGATTATTGGTGTTTGCGTGGAGAGAAATGAAAGAATTCACGCTTGTTAAGGGATGTGTCCGTGTTTATACTGAATGTGTGTTTCTGTTCAAAGCCTTCCTTCCTCAGCCGCCTGTTAAAGGACGAGGCAGGGGGATTTGGAGGCGGGCGTCTCCTCAGCTCATGAAAGCATAACTTGAGGCGACACAGACCAAACAATGAAGAATACCTCCCCTGTGTGAGAGCCACACTCAGCACAAATCAAAGCAGAAAACAAAGGAGCTGACAACCTGGTGAATTTTAATAGGATTTGAGTCAGCAGCTTTGCGCAAATTCTTTTCTTTCTCAATGTCATTGACGCAGATGAGGCAAAGGGGGTAGGTCGTCCTGCGTTAACCTGCACGGAAGCACCTGCATGTAGAAAATTTACCCATTTTCAGCTTCAGAGGGAAAGATTACTGCATTACCTTATCTGACAGCTGCAGTTTCTGTTTAGGCCTCTCAGTAAGACTTCATGGAAAAACAAAACAATGATGGTGCGTTAATCAGCCATAAAATTAAAATGACTGACAGGTGAAGTGAAAACATTGATTACCTAATTATAAGGACACCTGTATGTGGGGAAAATGAGGATCTGCAAGTATTTTCTCTTCTAAACTTGTAAATTAATTAATTCCATCCACTGAATGATGAAAAGGAAACATTGTCCTGTTGCTGTGCTGCCAATGAGTTTATTAAACAAAATATTTTCATGGTTAGAGAAGTCTCGGTGAGAGCTTTCAAAAAAATGACCTTCTAGGTTTTTCCAAACACGACTGGTTAATTAACTTTGAGAAGACCGACGGTTAGCTCCTTGTGATGCCGACACGAGAGGAGCGAACTAGGAGCGTGTTGTTAAATATATTATTGACTTTGAAACTTAAAGAGGTGGATTATGAATAATGGATTTATTTTCTCTCGTTTCAGTGCTGTGGACAGCTTAGGGACAAACTGAGAACAACTAGCATGAATTATTTCAGTTACAGCTTTCAGAACCGGAAATCTGAAAGCTGCGGCTCACGTTCTCATACAGAGCGGAGCGCGAATGTACAGATTCATGTTTGGATGCTGCCTATTCAAGGCTCCATAAAAAACTACTACTACAAAATACCATTTAATTATTACAGAACAACACTGAGAGCAGGTAACAGTCCAACAAGAGCACGGATCATGTTTGAAGCGTGTTTAGCTGTTTATTTCTGCTGAACAGAAAAATTAATTAACAGCCAACAGAACCACACAGAACTACCACCAGACATTTGGAGGGTTGGTGAAGTCAGCCTGGTTGATGGAAACACATGATGATGGAGGATGAGGGTTCACGTTGACACCCATGAGACGATCTACGGTACAAGGTTAGTCTTTAATCTACTACCACGTTTTTTGGTTTACTTTTGATCTGCAGCTTTATGTCCACACTGAGAGGGATTTTTGTCTTCAAATATTCACCGTGGGACACCTGATCCCAGAGCCTGCAGTCACACTGTTATTTCTTTACCCTGGATGACATTACTCTGGCCAGTGTTACTGTGGCCTCCAGTAACACTGTGAGGAATCTTGGTGTCATGTTTGCTGTGTGGCAGGAAGGATGTAGGACCCAAACGCAGGACTCATACGCAGAGAATAAACTCAAAATGGCAGCTTTATTGCTGGAAAAACTCTAACATTAAATACAAAACTAAACTGGAAACAAGAAACTTAAACTTGAAACAAACCCAAAAACCGGCCTGGAACACGAAGGAAACACACAACACTGTGAGGTTACTTAACCGCTAACAACATGATAATGGACAGAGGAAAACACAGGGTCAAATACACAAGGGAGTAACTAGGGAATCAGACACAAGAGGAGAACACCGCTGGGAATAAACAAACTCAGCATACTGACACCAGACAAGGACTATCAAAATAAAACTGGAAGCATGAAACAGACGCAGACTTGACACTAAGACGTGGAAACAGGCTCGGGAATAGAGGAAACATGACGACGTGAAACACATAGAAGATGTACTGATGGAGAACTAAGCATACAACAAACAGAAACAAATGAAGAGAACAAGAATACAGAACTAAACCTTCACAAGAGACAAGACACCCGGGACATAGGGGAGGCACAGAAACAGAAAAGAAATTAGGGACTATAAATATAAGACAAGCAGAAAACACTATTTCAAAGAATGTAACTTGGACTAAAATGGCACATATTGCATCACGGCCCAGTACCGTGACACTTGGAGTCATTTTTGACCAGGATATGCCCTTCAATATACATATTAAATAAATATGTAGGACTGCTTTCTTGCATTTTTCCAGTATCCCTAAAATTAGAAATATCCTGTCTCAGAGTAAGACTAAAAAACTAGTTTATGCATTTATTACTTCCAGGCTGGACTACTGTAATTCATTATTATCAGGATGTCCTAAAAACTCCCTAAAAAGCCTTCAATTAATCCAAAATGCTGCAGCAAGAGTACTGACACGGACTAGAAAGAGAGAGCAAATTTCTCCTATATTGGCTTCCCTTCATTGGCTCCCTGTCTTCATTCAGCCTTTATTTTGTCTTCCTCACCTCTATCTGGTTGAGGAGATGGCCGCCCCTCCCTGAGCCTTGTTCTGACAGAGGTTTCTTCCTGTTAAAAGGGAGCTTTTTCTTCCCACTTTTGCCAAGTTCATCTGACTGTTGGGATGTCTCTGTCATTGTCGGGTCTTTACCTTACAGTTTGAAGCACCTTGAGGTGACTGTTACTGATATTTGTTGCTGGTATTGATCAAAAGCTGGAGAGACTGAGAAAGAGGACTGGATATTCTGAGGAACTGTGAATGGTAGTTAATGGACAAAAACAGGTTAAAGAGACAAACGCTTCATCCAGCGAGCAGAAACTCTACTGGCTGCCCTAAACACGCCGCGCCCACTCTCACAGCAGTTTGAGAAACTATCACACAAAAAGAACTCTTGTGTTCGTTACACAAGTGGTCAGATGGTCATATATGTTTGCAGAAAAGAGAGGTTACCATGGCAACAGGAAAGCAAAGTTTTAAAATACACAGCAACTGTTTTAACCTCTAACCGAGTAGTTTTCATTGTCTCAGCTTTAGCAAGCAGCATGTTTGTAATTATAGCCACATTTAAACTGAAAACTGATGCACACACCTTGAGAAACATGAAAAAATAAAGACAAATTCATGCCCAGCAACACGAATCAATGAAAGGTCGTGACGATATGTGAGGCTGATGTTCTGACTGAGGAGTGAAAGCAGCGATGACACTCGTAAATAGAGCCTAACATACAGAGCAGAGTTCATTTCCAGTCGCAGTTCTTGTTCTGCTCTGTGGAAGAGTCAGAGGTGAAAGCAGGTGTGGGCGTTGTCTCCATGATGCAGATGAGGCTGTTGCTCTGTTTCCTCCTGTAATTGTATATTTTTAACTCTTTATGCTGTTTTATTTCAGGCCTTGTATTAATCACAGCTGATCTGTGATCCACTAAGAGCCGTTTGTACCCCTGGTATCTATGCAGATACAGCCTACCTGCGCTTCCGGATAATAACTGTAATTAATGAGATGGCATCACAGCTGACGTTGCTATCCACTGTAATTACTCACAGGCATTTAAATGCAGATCTATACATGTAAAGATTATTTAAATGGGTTCACACAGTCATGGAAACAGCTTAAAGTTAATCTGCACTGAAGGGCAAAACAAATGGAAACTCAGACAGAAACAAACATCTGCCAAGGAGGCGAAATCCTCCCAGAAACACGCTGAAAATGGGACAGTGTGTGTGAAAGGCGAAGTGCAGCACCTTCACTCAGGAAGTTCAGGCTTAAAGTATGTGAACTTTTCTCGAGTGTCCTCACAGATTTTATGGCACCTCAGATGAAATTATTAGGTGGCTCTGCTCTGAAGATGCACTCATCAGAAGTGCTGCTGTGAAGTTTAAGAACCCTCCATTTATTTTTTAAGTATGTCTGCGTGAATATCCTAAAACACATCTTCAACTTGTACTACAAGTACTTAATGTGATCTCAGAATGAAAATGAGACAAAGCATTCATTTATTGTGGAAAATTATCTAAATTAGCATCAGTGAGTGGCAAACCTTTCCTTCTGGTGTCCCGTGTGACCCCTATGTGCATGAATAGCTGCATGATAATAATAATTCGGGGGATTTTAGCCACTCGTCCACACGTTGGTGGGATTTACTTCAGTGATGTTTATAAGAATCAAAGACTACATTCACACTGCAGGCGAAAGCGCATCAAATCCGACTTTTTTTACCTTATGCGACCCATTTCCGATCAAGGTATGACAGTGTGAACAACACAAATCCAATATTTTTAAATCCGATCTAGGTCACTTTCGTATGTGGAACTGAATCTGATACATATCTGATGTTTAGAAAGCGACTGCTGTTTGAATGGTCATGTCACATTAAATCCCTCTTTTACGTCACTGATACAAGACAGACACCAATTATCAGCGCCAGAGAAGACAAACCAGAAAGCATGGCGACGGAAACTGGACATTGTTAAAGCACGGGCTCTCTTTTTTCTCAGTGTCCTTCTTTCTCTAATTCATTTGTCAAAATTCTGTCAGTTACAACTGTGCAGAAATGTCTACACAGCTAATACTAGCGCTGTAGGCGCCATTTTTATTTCCATAAACAGAGCGTGTTGTGTGTGACGTCTTCTTTTGCACATGTGGGCCGCTTTGAGGGCCATGAACCGTTCATACTAGAGCGCGTTTGCTGTCACATTTTATTTGTAGTGTGAACAACCAAACAAAAAAAATAAGAATTGAGCATTAAGACCTGCAGTGTGAACGTAGCCACAGTGAACCCAATGCTGAAGAGCCTTAAATCTGCTTTCTTTCCTCTGACTAGGAGAGGGCGACTCCTCTAAAATGTGATTGGATGAAAATCTGTGATGAAACGACCCCACCTGATCTTTGACCACAGCAAAGCCCTTTCTGAGGCGTTCATGGTCCCTGCAGGACTGCGGGGTTTGGAGCTTCATTTCCACCCCTCTGTCCAAGGTTCAGATTTGAACATTTACAAACATTTAATGAGACTTTTTTTTTTTTAACAACATCTGTTTCTAGGAAAAGTCCAGAAGTTACTATGTGATCTATGCCTCTATCTGTTAAATCTATACAGCCTTTTGAATGATATGATCCAGCATACTTGGAGTTTTTGCTGAAGTTCTACTCTGAACTTCAGAGTCTGAGAGTCTGAGAGTCTGGGCCTGAGTTTCAGATGGTACGAAACAAACCTAATTTAAGGAGAAAACAATGATCCTGCAGCTAAATATATCTAAAAAGCCACAGAAATGTTTGCATGCTCATCAGCTAAATAACATAAAAGCATACTGTTATAATGTATCATTACATTTATTTCATAGCGTGACCTTTTTGAGCGCAGGAAGATTCCTGCAGGCGCACAGATATTATTTTGTGAAGCGAATGTCATCATGCAAAGACTAATTAAATTTGAGCAAAGGGAAAACTCACACTCAGTTTTCATTCTATCCACATGCACAATAATAATCTCCCTGCGTGGTTCGCCTGAAAACACTCTATCACAGAGTCATATCCGCGCAGCGTGGCGGGCGCTGCTGGAGGCTCGCTCTAATGTTTCTGGGAATTACAGAGACTCAGAAACACACAGAACTGCACAACCATGCAGTGGTCTGGTCTCCAGTCAGACCCTCCCTCCCCTCTTAATGATAGAGCTGTGGTAGTCTGTAAACATTTTTTAATTTTTGAAACTCTTTTCAAATCTCAAACCTGAATCCTTCTCCACAAGGGGGAGACACCTGTTGTGGTCCTATTGAGGTTTCTCATATGACCTCAGATTTGTCCGCCATATTAGATGTAAGATAAATGCGTGTTTCTTACTGTTTGCGACCACGGCAACACGTTTCCCTGCTACCCGGTGGTTTCAGGTCTGTGTGTCTGGGGTCTTATTTGCATGATTGTCATGCCCAAAATGGCAAACAAGTTAACATTGTGTCTGCAAAACCTCAAGTCTGTGGAAAATTAGCCATTTTGATTTTTTTTCTGAATAAAAAATATTTAAAAGTAAATTTTGTAGATTTTGGTCATTCACAAAGGAGGATTTTCCAGGATATTCTGATTGGCTACCAGCAAATGATTGACAGGATGTCAGAGTGACTACGTTCACATTGTTTACTGTCTGTGCGCTCCACCTGAATGATTTTGTGACCTCTCCTGTTTGTGATTGGTCAGATGTGGCTGACTCATGTATCATGTGACCATCCTTAAACCATCATCTCGTTCAGGCAGAAAAGAAAAAGACATCCCGGCTGTGCTGAACTGCCTTCACTTGCCGGAGGCCTCCGGATGACCTCACAATGAGAAGCTGAGGGTGAAGCTGATGAGATGCAGAAACAAAACGATTTCAAAACACAAAAACAGGCAGTAAAAGTAAAACAAGAAGTAACCCAAAGAAGGATGAGAAAATGACTCTGATAAACAGGAAGCCGTGGGCCAAGGAGAACCTGGAAACACAAAAATCACAGAGCGCAACCAAAAAATCATGACATCTGTCATCATGTGTAAAGTGACTCCATGCAGTGCTCGACACTCAAGGAAACATGAAAATATTAATTCTTTTCTGTTTTCTGCCAAGCACTGCTGTCGGTTGGCAAGCGATGGCGTCCTTCCAGCGCCTCCTGAGTGGTCGGGGCAGAGCAGTGGGACTCGCACTCGGCTCATTCCTGCAAAGGAGAATCTCAAGTCTCATGTGGAGAGCCATCTTGTGTTGCTGTATTTCAATGAATTCTTTATTTACTTAAGCATTTCTAGGAATAAAAGACTTCACCTTTGAGAGGTGAAGGTGGTGTGAAAGTCTTACTTCCAAAGTGTCATTTTCTGCAGCGGGCGCTTTATTCATGCAAGCGTCCATGCAGCCAACATGATGATAGAAACATAACCTCGCATTAAATAAATATACAAGTAAAAATACTTTAAAGTAGTGGAAGTGGTTCAGTGCTTTGACTGCGCCCGTGCTTTTACAGTTTTTATAAGTGAGCGCTGCAGGTGGAGGCGAGCTCAGAGGGGCTGGCGTGAGCTGCTGTCATTGTGCAGCTGAAACAAATCTTTACTTTCACAGAAGATCCCTAAAATGAATCGCAGTTATCACGGCCCTCGTTCCCCAGCAGAACAGCTCGGGTATAAACCTCTCGGGCTGTTTGTGTCCTTGGTTGTCGTTTCTAAAAATAAGTGAGCGGTCTGCACCGAGGCGAGCGGTGGCGTTTTTTCCAGCAGGAGCAAAAACATTTAGTCTGGGAATCGATCGTGCAGCAGACAGATGACAGGAGGTGAACCTCAGCTCTCACAGCTGATTCAGGAATAATGATATGAATGTCACGATTCCCAGGAGATGATCTGTAAAATATCAGCTTCTGCTCAGGCAGTCGTTGGAAAACAGCATGGCAGCACCAGAGGTCGACCGTCGGGATGATTGCAGATGGATGTCACAGAGCAGCAGGGGTCCGAGTTTCTGACAGCTGCCATCACAGAGCAAATACAGACTTTAAAGCCACAACATAACAAATATATTTGTTTTGAAATTGCCCAGAAATTGAGTTTGTGTTGACTAAAACGATCTCTCTGTTTAAGGACACACAGCAGCCAGCTGATGAGAAAGTCACCAGCTGAAAATGTGATATAAAGCTGCCTCCCTCCTTCTGAGTCTTTGTTATTTAAAGAGTGTTTTCCCCAATGAGTGAGTTCACACTGAAACCTCAGTTACTGCTCTGTCAGGGCAGCATTCACAGCATCCTCACATGACCTCATCCACATGCAACACCAGAGTTGTCCACTATACCTGGCGTGATGCAACCCCCCTCACGAGGGACAAATGCGTGTTATTTACCTGGCTGGCTGCTGGCTCTGTGAACTCATTCATAGACACCTAAAACACCTCGATGTGATGGTTTTTGCCGTTAGCAGGTCGCCATGGTTACCTTCGGTTTGCATGAAAGATGCCGACTTGTCTGCAAACACTTGAGGCTTTCTGTGTGACGCGCCTCCTGATCTCTGTGTGGTTCCTCTCCAAGCGAAATGGACTCCTCCCACAGTCCTGGCACGACCAAGTTAGCTGCTGATTCTGCTGTGTGTAAAGGTGAGTCTGTCTCCCTGTGTTAGCGCTGCGACAGATTGGACAGCTGTCCAGGATGTCCCCTGCCTTTCAATCTGCGAGACTCCAAACTCCATCGCCAGCATGACCCAAAATTAACCTGTTATCCCGCCCAGCTAAAAAATGCAAATTTTATGCACATAGAAATTCCATTTATCTGATTAAAGTACCTGCTCCTGCAGGTAATATTACTCTTGACTAGTGATGGGCAGTAAAGCGTTACTGTAATGCTGTAACACATCCCTTGTAGCACGTTACAGTAATGCGTTACAAGTAATGGTGCTAAAATGTGCCGGTAGTGGTCAGGTTGTGTCTGTTCACCCTTTACTGTCACTTCTCTTCTCATGACCTGCTTAACTTCTTGCCTACCAGCATTACCAGTTAGCTGCACATGTGCTTAAGCAATTATGAAGTGGAGACTGCAAGTGCTGAGGGTGCACTACTGCTGAACAAAATGGCCAGCATGTTTTTGTAAGGTTTTGAACTAAATGTGAAAAAAAATGTTGCTGTTAATTTCAGCATGTTTCGGTCTACAAATGGCGCCCCATATAAAATAGACTATTTATTTGATTACATTTATATGATGGATTATGCAGAAAAAGTAGAATTGGGCTGAGAGCTCTATTGCTTTAATACCTATTCAGGTTGTGTATCGTGTTTTTAAAAAGTAACTAAATAACTAATTATTTTAGAAAATAAAGTAAAGTAATGGGATTACTTTTTTTGGAGAAGTAATCAGTAATTAGTTACTAATTACTTTTTTCAAGTAACTTGACCATTACTGCTCATGACTGTACTTAAATCTTCCATGCAAACTGCAGGCGCTGAAAGCAAAAAGGTTTTCAGGATACGGGTTGGGGGAATACACATTTACCCCTAGCGACCGGTGGTTGCCAAGGGGCCAGTGACCGGTCCTTCAAAGGACTAATTCACCTCCCCCTACAGCAGCATACATCCAAAATGCCAGCTCATACCGGTTCATTCTCAATCAGTGTCTGGAAGCTTCACTTAGCTCCTTGAACTCTGAATCAGGACATCTTTTATGGTCTTTATGCTGACTTTGTCATGAACATTTTCCCGCTTTGTGTTTGAGGCTGTAGAGCTGTGGCTTTTGCTGAATTTCACTGCATTAGATGGTAGCGATGTTCCTAATAAAGTGCTCAGCAGCTCAGTGTAAGAAAAAAAGGAAACAGTATTTTCCAGTGATTTCTCATCCTCTCCTGTGGGATGTAGGTTCCTGAGATTACCCCACACTGCATGCAGCCGGTATCAGCGTTGTTCCATCTGGCTGTTTGTGAATATAATTTGTGTATACCATACAGAAAGAAGATGAATCCGTCTCCTAGCAACTGCTTTAATAGCTGTGAAACTGGCGTACGGCGTTTAGTGAGCAAAGCTTTTGAAGACATCACTTTAAGGTTGTTGAAGAAACATAAAAACAGATCTGCAGTCTGTCAGTGAAGCGCGATCCCTCGGAGGTCTGAAAACGACGCTGCTCAGTAAACATTTACTCTACCTGTGTGATAACTGCGAGCAGCGCGGCTCCACGGGGAGCTCACATCCAGCAGAGCGGGTAAATACAGCCGAGGAGGGGGAGGAAGACAGGCCAGCAGGAGGACAAAAAGACTAAGAAGCTGAACAACCAATTAACTCAGACTTTCTCTTAAATACACACTGAAAACAGAGTTACACTCACATCACACTCTAAAAACCAAACAGAAGCATCTTTGGTAAAAAACAAGTTCCTGCAGCCTGACGAGTGCTTTAATTAACATTAGGCTCAGCACTTAACACACTTTCATCTGAGTGAACATCACTGCAGTCAGTCAGCAGCAGCTAAAGGCCACGCAAGGAAATCTCCATTCCGATCAGAAACTGAAATACAACAAGTGTCAGGACAACATGCCATAAGCAAAAAATGAACAGGATTAAAAAATGTGGCAGAGGCAAAACACGGAGGACAGTAAGGTAATAAAACATGGGAGTAGGACAAGGCAATGCTGCAAACAGTCAAGACAATCAAAAAAAGAAAAAGAAAAGAACATGAGTGACTGCTCATTATGTTTTACAACAGGAATGATCAATCATAACTGATATCAGGAAACTCAGACACATTTAACATGGTTGACTCAGGAAGCAAAAACACAAAGAGAAATCATCACAAAACTAAGAAATACATAAGGATGAAAACGTAAAACACAAAAACAAATCAAGAATATTTAAGAAATAAAAAGTCAAAATTCTTAAAGTCAAAACTCAGGACCACGACAAGAAGTCTGTGTCACCAGTCAGGATCTGAAAACTCTAGTATAAAACTGCTTTTCTTCATTTAATTAAAAGAATAAATCAGGCAGTCGCCCACACCGAGGTTTGAATTTGCTTTAGCAGAAATGAAGGGCAGCACAATCTACTGCAAGACCATAGAAACCTCACCATGTTTATGAAAGAGGGACGCAGCATTTTGGTTCAAAAAATGAAGTACCTGCTTTCTGTCTTTTAACCTGCAGGGGGCAACTTCTCTGGCAGTACTGAGTAGGGCTGGGTATCATCATCACTGATTTCTAGAATCGATTCGATTTGAATCGGGGATATTTTGGCTCGAACAGTCAGAAATATTATAATTCTGATCACGTATTAGTACATTTCCATAGACTCACTGAAAACTGTTCTTGAAGTACACAGAGAGAGAAAGAGAGAGAGAGCTGTGCCTGAAGCGTGAGTTTATCGTGGTGGATGTTTTATGTGAAGCCAAATGTGAAGCGTATTTTGGATCATCTTTTGCTGCTGGTTCAGTCAATATTGTTTGGAGAGAAATCAAACCTACAGCTTCAGAATCTAGCGCAAAAAGGACGTAAACACAAAGCGCGGACCCGCCGACGAAACAGAACGAGTGAGCTGTCAGCTTTCCGTCCCGACCATGTCAGTGCCGTTGGGTGAGAAAGCCAATCTCCCTGATTCTGATCCGTGGGGTCCGCGCTTTGTGTTAACGTTGTTGTGCATGTGTTGTCCATGTACCTGCTCTCATTTACTGTTTTAGCTGTTTGGTGGTTGTTAAAATTTTGTGAGGTTTAACCTGAGATGCTGGCATTTCAGGTAAAATAAATTTATATTTAAAAATTGATTCAGGATTTTAATGAACTGATATCACGTTATCCAAGCTAAAATCGATTTTAATCGATAGATCCATTATCAAAACCCACCCCTAGTACTGAGCCCCGTGCTCAGCTGATCTCTGAGCTCAGTAATCTGTTTCCTGATGAGTTTATGGTCTCACTCGCTGCTTTTAGGTCTGACTGAATCAAAATTGGAGTTCATTTTCGAAGTGAAGATCCTGTTAGAGTCTCAAAGGAAGATGGAAGAATAGGTAGAATCTTAATTTTTCTACTACTGTCATGCTAAATAAGGGAATGTGACTTCCAGGTCCGTGAAGTGAAGTAAGTTGCAGAAGTGATACAAACCTGCTTTCTTTCTGATGGCCAACAGGGGGCGACTCCTGTGGTTGTACAGATGTTGATGAGAAAAACCTGAAGCCCTCTGAGTCACACATCATAAGCCAATAAGCATGCAGCTTGACAGATGCACGCTTTGCTTGTCACATCTGATTAAAGAAGATGACGGTGGAAAAACAATAGCACTTGGCTCAAGGCTTCATAACAGGAGCCAATGGGTGGTGTGATAGTAGCCATGCTCATCTTTCATACTACCTGGAATAAACATGACCAGGATCAGAAGAGTTTGACCTGATAAAAATGGCGTTCTCTTCTTTTGTCTTGAGTTGATTAGAGAAACCGTTTCTAAGCCAACGTAGCCAGCTACGCTAACTGCTGTTAATGTAAACAGAAGCTTTGAAGCATCGATGACACATCGATCTGTGGCAAATTCTTCCCCGAGTCTTTCACACAGAAATCAGCTCACAGGCTGTGGCCCACGCTGCTGACTAAAACCAATATTTTAACACCAGAAGTTTCAGCTTTTTTTCACACCTAACATATAAAACATCTGGGTTTCTTTCTGTACTCCACCATAGAGCAAATATAATCCCAGGCATGTGTGTGTGGTGTGAGATCCAAAGTGACCTCTGCTGTCAGTGCTGATGTCTGGCCACAGCCTCCTGTGGTTCACCTGATGCCTGACATCGATCCGTGCTCCTCGGCACACAGCCGTGACTCCTCTCGTCCATCGCAGCTTCAGGAAGCATCGCCATGAGACTGAGTGAGAATCAGCTCAGGCAGAGACAGTTTCAGCTGTTAAAGGACCATGACACCACGCTTTAACCAGCTGGGCTCCAGAACAGGAACTGTCTCGGTGACAACACAGTGGACTGTGATGAAGTTTGGTTTGTTTACAACAAATTAATGAATTTATTGGACAGGCAAACAAACGGCAGGAGAGATGATGAAGGGAGAGACATTTGTTGTTTTCAGACACATCACTCTCAGCAGACTTTATTGGAATAATAAATTCATATTCAAATTCAGCGTCTGCTACTTTATCTGCAATTCATTGCAGCTCTAGTGAGCCCAGCACATAAAAAAGTGTACAGACTGTTAAAAGAGGTGTAGCGCGTTCTAACATAATGGCTAACCAACAAAGCTGGAGTCCTCTTTTCTTCATGGATGTCAGCCACTGTTTGAAGCCTTTAGAGTCACTGCTTCTTCATGCTTGAGTCCAGTTTGCCAACTCCGGTTTTCCTCTGTGACGTTTTAGTCTAATTTTCCTTCTTGTCAGATTTTTATTCCAATCATATTCTGATGTCATGGTTTCGGGGTATTTTACTCACTCAGTCCTTTTCCATCAGTGTTATGGTCTGTGGCCATGAGAAGTCCGTTTAAGTGTAAGTTGCTGTGTGTGTCATTTTGCCTTGTTTTAAAACTCTCCGCTGGTCCCTCCCCTAGTGAAGAGCAGCGTGTTGCTGATTGGACCATGCGACACGCGACAGCGTTCAAAAGGCCGCTTTGACAGCTGCCGGTTGTGGGGAGAGAAGCAAGCGAGTGTGAGCGGGCAGTTTGACAGCAGACGCGGACCTGGTCCTGTTCCCAAAATTACTTGTCTTTTTACAGTTGTATGCGTGCTCATTGAGAGCCACCACTTGTGTGTGTATTCGGAGCTTATGCGTGCATAGGCTGAAGCTGAAGGGGTGAGCCGCCTTTTCTTTGAATCCACTTTTCTCCTGTTTATGGGCTAGGGAGCGAGGGTTAGTTATTGTCATTTGTTTGCTATTGTTTTCCTTCTTAGGGTTTAGTTAGCTTCCTCTGGTGGGGCTTCGTTGGTTTTGTTTGTTATTTTGGCCTGGGCTCACTCTGGAGTTATGCTTCATGGACATTCAATAAAATCACCTTTTTTTTTACTCACAGCCGGTCTCAGTTGCTTGGTTTGGGAATCAGGGCGGGTATTT
This sequence comes from Hemichromis elongatus, assembly GCA_015108515.1. NCBI lineage: Eukaryota > Metazoa > Chordata > Actinopteri > Cichliformes > Cichlidae > Hemichromis > Hemichromis elongatus. The sequence goes on from VUQR01034320.1 coordinate 28,951, forward strand.
GCTTCTCTCTCCTCAAAACTTATGTGCGCCTCTATGTGCCTAGAGTAGGGGCGTAACAATCAATAATATTTTGTTCAAATTTTTCTTTGTGACATTTTACTTTAAAACTGTAATAAAATGTCTCCTCACTAATGCTTGTTTTTTTTTTGTTTTTGTTGGGGGGGTTGTCACCTTTTTTATTTTACTTTTATCTATTTACTCCTGCAGCTCTCCTAGACCTTATTTTGTCCAGTTCACCTGAATAAGTTTTAGTCCAGTTCTCTCCTCATTAGTCTTCCTTTGTAATAATTTGTTTAAAGCTGGAAAGTGTCACTCCTACTTGAAGCCTCCATTTTTAATTATTTAAACTTGTGACAGATCTTTTTTTATGTACAAACTTTACTTTTAACACTTTAGCTGCAATTTTATCTCTTCGGGCCTTTTTTTAAATTGGCTACTGTCCCACACTTCCTTATCCCTACTTATAATTAGTTGTGTAAGTCAGTTTATGTGGTTTCAGGTCTCATTTTTAATGAATTAATTAAATATTTTACAGAAGAAAAATTGAAAAAAAAACTTTCTGCAGTCTCAAAGGTCCAGCATACGCTGCGGTGAAAGCTGTGAAGACAGCTGACCCAGATATTAGCCCACAACATTGTCTAGAAGCTGTTACAAAAGCTTTTGGCAGTGCTGAGACGGGTGAGGATTTGTACTTTGGTTTTCGATTACTACAACAGCAACCGCAGGAAAAGCTATCCAACTTTCTGAAGAGATTAGCAGAGTCGCTGAGTAGGCTAGTGAGTCATTGCGGTATTAAAGCCCACCGTGTTGATAGGGCCAGAGTATATGTCATGCCATATGCAGGGTGGAACTAAAGGAGCCATTAGATTCAAGATTCTTTATTTGTCACATGCATAGTTATACAGGTACAACACGCAATGAAATGTAAACTGAACACGCTCCTCGACTGTGCAAAAA
>VUQR01034321.1:0-25166 GCA_015108515.1 Hemichromis elongatus
ATTGACTGAAACTAAACTGAAACTGAGCAAACAAAACAACTGCGGTACGATGCCGTCTGACCAGTTAAAGTGGTCACATGACTGCATCATATGACTAACATACGTCACCGTTTTAATAAAAGCTCCGTTTTTGCCGTCCACACTACGCGAAAACGCTGCGTTTTTAAATTGATGCGTTTTCGAGAGCGTTTCCAAAAAAGCTCCGTTTTCCCTCCGTCTCAGTGTGGACGGGAGGGCGAAACGGAGAAAAAAAGATGCGTTTTCAAACGAAAACGCATTAGTGTGGACGTAGCCTGAGACCCACACCTGTTTTCACACCTCGTGTGATTAGGTAGAGGATCAGTAGGGGGTCCATTGTCCCTCTACGAGGGACACTCCCACAAGGCTTAAATATGGGACTCTCCACCATTTGACCCTAGAACTGAAGAAGCTTCTCAGATGAGAGGTGAAACCTCTTCAAACAACCTAAAGAAGTCCAGATGTCTTTTCTTTACAGCGCCTTAGACTTTTTCCTCTCATCTTTTCATATACAAGTTATTTATTTTGCTTATCCAATTCAGAGTTTTGGAAGAGTTGGAGCCTATTGAAATTGGAATGGGGAAGGGCAATGTATTGCCAAAAGTATTCACTCACCTGTCCGAATTATTGAATTCAGGTGTTCCAATCATTTCTGTGGTGGCCATGAAAGGTGTATAAAATCAGCATTTAGGCATGCTGACTGCTTCTACAAACGTTTGTGAAAGAATATAGTTTGCTGAGTGCACCTGAAGAAGAAACTGAGGTGCGATAAAAATATTCCCAAATGTACATGTTTGTCGTTCCTTGAGCGAGGCTTATATTGTTTTGGCAGAGCACCCAGCTGGTGTATAGGAAGTCTGGGGTAGCGCATCTGCTATCCATCTCAGCTTCAGCCTGACCTCTCTGAGGGAGGTTGACACGCAAACACACATACACAAACAGGCATCATGGGAGGCCACCATCCCACGCAGGGCAGCTGAGTGAGCGAGCTAACAGCCTGTGACCACGCTGTAATTATGAGCCGTTTTCTAATTATGAAGCACTTCGCTGGTTCTGCCTCGACTGCTGAAACTTTTATTTTATCTTTTCATGTTCTTTTATAACCCACGGGATTTGCTGCAGAAACTCTGGATGAAGGAAGAGGAGAGGGGAAAATGTGGGGTTAAGGAATTTAAGCCGTGAGAAACATGTTACACAGATTTAGAAGTTAGAGAAAGGAAAAGTCGGAGGAAGAAACAGGCCCTCGGTCCCTCGGGCTGTAGCCTTCTTAGCGTGGCTTTTCACTGAGAGAAGTGCCAGCAGGCTGCCTGTAAAATAGAATCATTACACCATTAACCCCCAATCCATCTTCATTTGACCATGCTGTAAGAAACCATATCAGTAGAGAAGCCGTGGACCTTCTCGAAGTTGACTGTGGAAATGGGGTGGAGCGAGGGCTACTAAACACCCCCCGCCCCAACCGACAAGCCCAAGTCTGGGCATGGCCAAGTCTAAATGCAACCTCTCCCCCCTCTACCTTCTCTCACTCCCCCCTCCTCCTGTGGATCTGTGGTTGGCTGCTGCAATGAGAGGTGACTTGTGGCCAATTGTGATTTATGTGGTGGTGGGTTTGGCTGTGCGGGACGTGGGCTGGTGGAGGCGAAAAGATGGATCCGAGGCAGGACCGAAGGAGACAATCTGATTACAGCCTTCTACCTCCTTTCATCTTCATCTTCAACACTCGCCGGTTCACTCGCTCCTTCACCCACGTCATGTCGCTATGGTTACCTGGAGACTTGTAAGAAGACAAGTGCAACCGTCGGGACGGAGCGGCGACCTGATGGTCAGCGCAGAGACGGACACATGTTCAGGGTGCGGCGAGATGGAAACCCATGACAGATTGATGCTGATGACAGGGGCTGCAGCAACGCATCGCGTCGTCCGATCAATAAAAGGAATTGCCAACTGTCCAAACCAATAGTTGTCTAACATGCTAAAAGCCAACAGTGTCCTTGTTTTCTTCACTTCAAGTCCTTTCCAGGTCTTACATTCTCGCTGACACTGACCCAGCCAGACATTTAGATTTGAATTAAAGACAAAACTCTTCACATCTTTGGCTTTCAGTGCTTACACTCCATTCAGTCTTCACTGGATTGAACATTTGGGACTTTCACTCTTTTCAGCATTTTCTCACTATCAACAGATGTTTTTTGGCAGCTATGTCTTTAGAATTACACTGCTATGGCTCTCAAACCCTTTTAGGTCCTCAAACACCATTCATGCATGTTCTAGTTTCTTTTCCATCACGCATCTTACATTAAATGTAAAATTAGCATTATCTTTTAGTTATTAACCCCCCAATGATGCTAATTTCGCTCAGCGCTTCCATTTTTATCCGACCTTCTGAGAGCTGTTCATCGCTTGCACTTTAATCAGCGTTTCATATTCTTTCAGTGCTTGAACTTCAACTTTACTGTGCGCCTTTTTCAGCAATGCAGTGTTTCAAAGTGTTGAGCTGCACAATGACGAGTTAGCAGCCAGAGCAGGAATGTTCTTTGAAAACAAAACTTAGTTTTTACATCATAGTCAGGTCAAGGTGAATCTTTCCAGATTCGATTCATGAATGTGACACCAACTCGATACTGCATTATGCATGCGCTGTTGGAGCAAGTGTTTAGTAGATATTTAAAAGAAGGGGGTATTAAAGAGTTTATAATTTCCACTTTCATCCAAAATTGTTCATATATTAGTGAGCCAGTACACAGATCTCTGACGTGACTGATACTACAGGCACTGGTAAGAAGTGCAAATACAAATATGCAGCGCATATACAGTATTCTGGCATGAGCAAGGCTAACCAAGTCCTGCTGTGTTCTGAGAGTGCCATCAAGTGGCAATAAGAAGTAGTGACTGTAATTCAAATTCACTGGACAAAAGACAGAGATATTAGTTTTAGATTATAAAAGGAATATATAACTTAAACATTATACTTATGTTGAAATAGTTAATCTTGTTTTAGGGCTGCTGAGGACGAGGTGTGTAGGTGAGGAAGATGGATTTTGCTGGGTTAAAAGAAGATAAATAACTATTTCAAAAATAGCAGTGGCTCCCTATTATACATATTTACATTGGCACAGACAAATGCTTACCATCCAATAGAGACATAATGATGAAGGTAAGCAGTTCCAAGTGAGCAGCATGCTCTTCACTAAATCACAATACAGACGTAAATATGACGGGTTGATTGTCTCATCTGGCACCCACAGGGGCAAGACAAATGTTGGTCTTCTCAGGATTAGATAATTTATCACTATCACGAGAACAGTGTGTATTAAAGTGCTGCTGAGACGGGTGAAATTAGCTGACCGTTCTTTGCAGTCTAGCCCTGACTAAGGTTTTATTTGTGACACAAAAGAGCAAAAAAAAAAAAAAAAAATCTGCTCAAAAGGTGCAGAGAGTAGCAGTTTTAACATCGATAAATCATTATCCCAATAATTTGAGACGTTGCAGGAACTTTTAAAAAGGAAAGTTACTTCCTAACCAAAGCAATGAAAGACTGACAAAAGGTGAGATTGCAGCAATGAAAGAGAATGAGCAATAAGGGATCATTGATCGTAACAAACACTGTGGTTGGGGTGGCAAAAAGTTCACGGAAGGAAGTGGAATCAAAACAAATAAAAACCAAAGATGATGAAAAAGTTCAGTGATGACAAATAAGAGGTGATTTTAAAGTTTAACTTGAACACCTGAGTTGCTCAATAAAGGTTTTTCAAGGCTGCACGTAGCGGAGCTCAAAAGACCCTTTGGGCTAGAGCCTAAATAACAGGAATAATTAAGATGATCACACTTGAGAATCTGAAGAGTTCAGGGCCATGCCATTACATTAAAAAAGAAACTTTAATAAGGGAGTAGAACACATGGGAGAGATGCTACAATGGTAGAGATCGTCGTAATATGACTTAAAGATTGGCAGAGGAGAAATACTACAAATGAGCACTTGTGCCTGATATGGCACTCAAATCAGACCCACTGACAAGGCATCATTATCACATACATCACCAGTTGGTACCATCGTCTACCTTCTACCAGGGTTAGTTATCTGTTATCTTCTATTATAAATGAGAAATAGAGAGCAGCATGGTTTATGTGAACATGTAGTAGTCAGGTAAGCAAGTGCATGCAGAACCTTCTGTGCTAAAGTTAGCATGCAACAAGCATTGCTTTGCACCATAAATTATGTGTCTTGCGTTGCACAAAAGGCATGATTGGCTCCAACCATATTCTACCCAGACCCCAGCTCAATACTTTGGTGCCTACTTAGACCTAAACAAATAGCTTATTGAAATAAGATAACCTAATGAACACCAAGTCCAACAAGCTAGTCTTTCACTTGTATGTCACAGATGAAAGTCAAGTGTTTTAAGCCAATCTTGAGCAAACATTAGATTTAAATGGTGAGTATGTACATACCTGACAAGTAATTTAAACAGGCGGGAATCACTCTCAACTGTTTAAGAACAAAAGTGCACGCAGACATCAAAATGCTTGAATTGCGTGATTTGGTGGAAGCTTGCAGAAGTAACGTCACTCTCTATTTGTCTTTTACTTTACAGACAAACCGATGGCAGTTTGAAAGCTCTGGAAAGTTATTTTCCCCAAACTTTAAGAACTTAAGGACAAAGAGGTAATTTCCAAATGGGAACAGTTATAAAATGATCAATACCCATTTCTTTGTTGCTGAAAGGCTTGCACACAGACGATCTGGGGACACTATGCAGGCATGTTCAAATTGACTTAAGTGTGGAGGGTTTTTATTTTTGCAGTTTCTATGTTAACTTAGCTGAGGGTTTGTGTTTAGGGATGCCCTTTGGTGGTTTAATTTTTCTGTGTGCATTACACTGCCCTAAGGAGGCAATTCCTTTGTTGCCATCCACAGTATCCTCCACTTGGGTTACAGCTTTATAGGTAAAAACTGGCAGTGTTTTGTACGATCTCTAGTTTAACTTTGATAAGGAGACATCCCAGAATCATTTAAATGTAGAGAATGTTACTGGTGCACAAGGGTAATTAGTATAAGTATTCTGGCGATTAGCAACATAGCCAAACAAAGGCATGAAATAGGACAGGACCCATGGGTCTAGATAATACTAGCTGGTGGTGGAGTAGAGTTGGCAGAATCCCGGAACATCCAGGATGAGGTGGAGGAGGGTTGCACGAATGAAGACTTGAAAGACAGAGTGACAGAATAGCAATAAGGCTTAAAGAGTGCGGATCAGAAACTGATTGACTCGGAGGAGGCAGGTAAGAAGATCACTGGATCGGAGTAGCGTGATGATGAAACTGAGAATGAAGGTGTGACAAAAAGAAGAGAGCAGCAGGAATACCCCAGAAATGCAGGCAGATAAAAAACACAGATTTGCCTTATTAAAACTACATGCAGAAACTGCATCATTAGCAGCAATGCCCAAGTTCATTTTCAGAGGTATGGACCTGAGTATTTTTTTTTCTGACAATTTTTTTTACATTTCCTCCCTAGATTTTTTTATATTAATATCTCTAAATATCTCACCTACTCAATCTGCTTGTGATACATGAAAAAGTGATTGTCTGCCAAAAAGTGATTTCTGGTAGTTGCTGAAAAATTATTGATGATATTTAAACTGCTGTAAATGACTTGTTGGTGTATAATCTGTCAAATATGTCCCTCATGAATGATATCAAGCCATTTTGACCCAGAAAGAACACTCCTGTGACAAGGTGGAAGTTGCAGTTAGTTTTTGACAACGTCACTTCTATATATCCTTTATTTATCCTGGTGGGAAAAAAAATTCACTGAAATCTCTTGCAAGACAGATCTGGCCAAGTCGAATTTGCAACAAATGTAACATCACTGTTCTCTAAAGATATTTTAAATTGCCCAAACCCACTAGATTGATTACAATGTAGTCATAAAGACCCCTGCAAAACGGGTATTTTCTTAATTTTTTTGTATAACCCCTTTGTAAACCCTGTGGACTGACTGGTGTCAGGAAGGGGGATGATTTATTGATTATTAATAAATTGTAAAATCAAACACACAGGGAATGAGGTTTCCAGATCGGTCGAGGGCCAGGTTAACAATGACCGTCTCCAGTACTTTTGGCCAACAGGGACCCGTTGGAAACTATGCTACTGTTGGCTGAAAACAAAGAAAGAAAAAAAGGGGGAAGGCATGTTCGGAGGCAGTGGGAGAGAAGGAAAGGCAGATGATGGCAACCCCTAAAGGGAGCAGCTAAAAGGGTGACTCCTTATATTTTATAGGCTTGTTAGTCTAGTTCTAAGACATTTGAGGGGAGTTATTCCTCACTTTGCAGCTTTATATATAAAACTGATTTGATATATATGTTTTGACAACAAAGACAGTCCTTTTGGTGTGTCCACTGCCAGTTCTTTTTTTCACAGATGATGAGATGAAAGAGGTAAAAAAAAAAAAAAAAGAATTTGAGAAAGAAGGCTGTGACAATCTAAAGTGGCATTTTTGGTTGCAGATATCAGGTTGAGGTGGTGGTACTTTCTCTTCTGTAGTGCTCCAGAAAAGGCATGAACATAATGAAGGGAGGTGCTTAAAGACAGCATTAAAGAACCAGGGACTTTAGTGCGGGCTACACAGGCAGCTGTGCTGTTCACAGTCAATGTGAGTTTAGATCAAAGGTAGCGGACATGAGTTTAAATTTAAACTTAGATTCACTCACTGACTTTCAGCTTTACATTGTCTGGGGTGGGAACGCAGCCGCGATGGCTCTTGCAACATCTGCTTACCTTGTTGAATCCAGTGCGCTAAAACCACAAAGGGCCTCAGCACAGGTCAGCTGAATACAGCCCATATTTAAAATGTACTTGCACTTACAATAAAAATTAATGTGACTTCTTTTTAAGGGATTCTTTTCCCTACACTCCCCCACCCACAACCGCTCTTAAGGTTCCCCCCACATGCTAAATTCCAATTCAACCCATGACTAAACTCCCTTTTCTGTTTAGGCGCAAAGTTCTTTGCGTTCATTATTATTTGAATCCAAGCCGAAATAAAGTTTGTATTTCCACTTAATTGCATCAATATTATTTTATGATAATATAGTTCATGATATTAATATGACCTGAGGTTCAGTTAGCTTGAAAAAGTTTTTTTTTGGTATTTGTACTTCTACTAAAACCGCAAATGTTTGTACTTTTGCCACGTCTGTTCATACTCAGGAGCTATATGCCATTTTATCAATTCTAAAACAATAATTATCTGGGGCTTATGAGGAGCTTTTATTGGTGTTAATTACACAGGCTTGGTCTGTAACTATTTTTTAGCACATAATTAGCATAACAACTGTAAAAAAAAAAATTCTTTCTGTTGACGTGTCCTGTTGAAGCATTTTTCCAAGCCTTCACAATTTATGTAGTATCTTTAAAAGCACTGCACATAGCATCTTTATGCATCATCCTTCTGCAATCACCGTGATAGACAAGTAAACAAACAAGCGGATGGACAGACTGATAAACATCCAAACAAAGCCTCCAACACACTCGTGCTCATTACTCTCTGGCAGTAGCAGAGGTGCTTGCATCTGCCACGGACTCAATTACTTCCACCTTTCCCTTTCCTTCCGTTTAGATGTGACATGAATAACCACATTATGATTACCTCAACCTCGGACGCACCGCAACCCTCCCACTCAAAAGACTTTGTAATTAAAAATCAAGACAGCAAAAAGCTTGGGAAATAACTCGGAGTGTCTGGACGGAAGAAAGAAAATGAGACGATGGGAGAAGATGAAGTGAGATGGGGGCTGAGGAGCCTCTGAGAGATGAGAGGAAAAACAAGATGGACAAAGTGGAATGGGAACTAAAAGTTGCCTTTGCCTGCCACAAACGGCATGGGGGGGAAATAGCTTTAGTTTGTCAATCGAGTGCACAGGAATCATATAATGCAGACTCTGCGCTAGAGTTCTCCTACAGAGCCACTCAGGAGGTGTTTGCTTGACATTTGCTGTCCTTCCTGACTCTTTTTTTTCTTTACCATACCATTGGATTAACTTCACATCTTTCCCTTTTTTTTTCTTTTTTTTTACTTTTTAAAAAAAGGGGGGTTCATTTCCTGCCTGTGGCCATGCCGGCACTGAAAATTAAACTAAAGCAAATATTTAAAAGGACTCAATTAGCTGCTGTGTTTCAGCTTTGTAAGGTGAATACATAAAATGCCTGCATTTTTAGAAGGATATTTAATACTAGCTAGAGTGAGACAAAACAGGTGGAAAGTGTGGGAACACTAAGGTTGTTGGAAATTTCCTTCAGACTAAGATAAATGATTTTTCTTAGTACCAGTTTAAAAAAGATATAAAGGAGAAAAGACTCAGTCACGCAGAGAAAATTAACAGCAACCATAAAGTCTAACTCATCTTCACTAATTGTGGCATAAAATTAAGACACAGACCACCAGGCTCAGGTGTTCTTTTATCTCAATCATCTGACTTCCTTAGTTCAAAGAGCCAGTATGGGAAAAAAAACAACAAAAAAGCTGCTAAATTAGCTGATACGTTAAGAGGAAACAGGTGCACCACTTCCCTGCAAACTAATGAACTGCCATGTGTTTGTTTTCCCAGAAATATATGTAGTGAAAGGTCTGCCGTGCCAATTAAAAAGGCATGTCTTTGTTTCTTAATAACAAAATAATACTTGAGCTTCTCGATTTTCTTCTTCCTGATGTTGCAATCACTTTGTATAGCCATATCTATCACTACAGCCTTGATCCCCTAGTCCTTCACTTGAGTTAGCCATCGGTATCTGGATGTCCTACATGATCTTATCTTGGTCATTCTCGAAAACCCTGGAGGGCGTGTCACATTTTGACCTCGGGACGTCCAGGCCATACTGAGCACAGATATTATTGTGTACTATGCAGGTGATTTATTTTATGGCATGTATGCCCTTCCTGCTAGCATCTTTCTGTTATGTGCTGGATCTTGCCTGGCGTGGTAGACCCCAACCTCTGTGGAGCTTGTGATCATGGATCTCGTTGAGCTTGTTCCCGTGCTGCCATGATCTCTGCCTCTGTGCTGTCTTTCAGTTTAGCTTTGTCCAGCCATTGAAGGGATGTCAGCCACTCCCTCTATCTGCAGGAGCCTGTCCTTTCATGATGTTTCCTGTGCTTGCTACTCTTCTACTCGATGTTACAGTTTATTTCTAACATGACAACTGCACATTAGAGCTCTGAATAACTTGTAATATACCCATGTGTGTGACTCTGTGACTGTATGGGTATATTTGGTGACAAATAGCCCAGAAGTGCAGCTGATCCATTTACGCATGTGTTTTCTACTTGCTGTAACTCCAGCAGTCTAAAAGAAGACTTGGCAAATCTAATGACTGTATGTGACACCTTTTAATGTAAAGACATATTTAAATAAAAATAGAAAAAATTATATTGCACCTTTTAAATGGTGTTGTAAATGTGATCACATTTAAAACTTCCCTACAGCAACTGATTATTATTTCTTGCACTCAGCAGAGTCACATCTGTTGACATCAAGCATCTATATTCTGTCAGAACACACACAGACACACACCCTGTGTCGTCCTTCTAGAGGACAACAGAAATTAAGGTGCCAACAACCAGCAGCTTTCATCAGCCTTTCCAGTGATTTTCTGGTGACAAGCAGTGAAACACTGTATAACAAATACACAAACACCTTCACAAAGAGATTCCCTGTCAGTTTCCTTTGACCTTAGATGCAATGTGCAAAAAGATGCTCTACTCTCCGGGGCACTGCAGTTTCTTATAGAAAAGTTTTGGAATTCAAAATGATTCGCTCATCAGGCATATATGCTCTCCTGCTTATTCTCATGTTGTCACACAATCAGCAAATCAGGCTGCAGCAATGCAAAGTACAAATTCCCTAAGATCGGTTCAGAAGCTGTACTCAGTGTTCACATCGAATGTCTGAATGGAGGAGAAATGGGATGTCAGTGAATTCCAGCAAACAGCAGCTTTGGTGACAGAAAAAGATGAGAGAGCTGAGGGTGTTTGGAGGTAACCAAAAAGCATACGGTGACTTGGAAAACAAGTCTGTACAAGGAAAGCTTTTCAGAATGCACAACTGTGAAATACATGGCTTAGATGGGCTACAGCAACTTAGGTTCAAATAGGCTGCTGGTGGTGAAATAGTGCGGAGACCTTTCTCACGGCACTCTTTGGCCCAATCACAGTTTGTGAATTCAACAGCTTACTGCATCTGATGATTGTTGCTGATATGAGCATCCCTTTATGGCTACAGCTTCTCCTCACCTAATGGCTAACTTCAAAGTATGAAAATCACCAAAATAATTTTAAATGGTTTTACTAACTTATACTACCCGGTCACCAGACCTGAACTGCCAGTAGAACACCGTTGGGCTGTACTACAGTGGGAGATTGTCAGTGTGATCACGTAGGATAAAGTCTGGGACGGGGGTCTCGTCCCAAATCCTATCACCGCTGGGATAGCATTCTGCCTTGATGGGTCATCAGAGTCTAATTGCCAAACACAATAATTTTTTCTATCTCAATAAATCATGTTGAATTCTCCCAAGTGATCTCTCCTTATTTAAATACTACTAAGTAAAAACCATACAATCAGACAACCCTCTGTTAGTGAATACTTGGCAAAAGTGGGAATGAAAAACTCCCTTTTGTTAGGAAGACTCCTCTGGCAGTAATAGGCTCGGGGAGGGGCAGCGACTGGGGATTAGGTGAAAGAGAAGAGAAGAGAAACAGGACCAACGACTGTGAGGTCTTAAAAATAAGATGGGCCCTGGTCATTGGAGACCATAGGTATGTCTACGGTGTACCCTGCCTCTTGGCTGGTAGCAACTGGGATATGCTTTACCACCCACATGACTCTGATTGGACTGTATTATCAGGTGTATCTGTGTGATGCACCATCTTAACTACCCTAGTTTTTGCTTGGGACTCCACTCTTTCCTCTGAATAGGATCCTTTCTGGCTTTGAAAAAATCAAGGTAGTGATAGCCAAAGTGTCATATATGAGCGTTGGAGTCTACAAACCAATTGGTGGCAAAAGTATGTTTCTGACCATCTTTTATAGACTCATTGGCTCACTCACTGTGAGATACACCTTGTTGGTATGTTGTCGGAGACCCTTTTGCCTTCAGACCTGCCTTAATTCTTCATGGCAGAGATTCACCGAGGTGCTGGAAACACTGCTCAGAGATTTTGGTCCACTTCACAGAAACATTAATGCAAGTTGAAGCCTGCCCTTTGATAACCTAACAAATCTGTTTCTGTTCAAAAGAGTCAAACACGCTTCAGCAATCAGCAAGACAAGAGGCTAACAATTAGAGCATGCCAGTGAAAAACTCAAACAGCACAGACACAAAGTGCCACTCGTGTTTCCTCATTCGAACGCAGGGTCGTGACATGTTCGGTTATCTGCCGGAGATATCTGCTGGATGAGTTCCCTCCTTCATCTTAAACATCTGCCAGTCAGTTACAGACACACACACACACACACACACGCCCCTCATCCCCTTCATTCACTCCTCAAACGTGTGCCAAATAAACATCATTAAAAACAGGCAGCGATGCCCCCATGCGACACCCACCATGCGTGTCGGGTAAACACCACAACAGCTTATTAGCATCTAAAGTCATCAAATTACAGTGTGTGTGTGTGTGTGTAGGCATGTGTACCTGTACTTACAGTGTAGAAGAACTACCGCAGTGAGAGGAAATGTAGTTTTGCGTGTTCGTGTGTGTGTGTGTTCATGTGTGCGTATACTCGCTTGGCTTCATGCATGAGCGCCTGCGTGTATGTGGCTCCAAGCAGTGGGGAAAACAGTTCATTGTGCAATAAGCAAACTTCAGTTAAAATATTCATGAGTGGCCTCCTCAGTGGGGGTGCAGCAGGTTGAGTCAGGTCGAGCTCATTTAAACAGCGCAGTCAGTTAAAATGGGAGCGGGAAAAAAAAAATGGGAGTGGAAAGCTCGGGAGAGCGCTGGTTAGTTGAGGTCAGTGGTTTAAAACCTTCGCAGTAGTGATGCAAAAGTTGAAATAACAGTTGCTGATTTGAAAGGGTTACACAAAGCCTTGAAAACCTTTAATATATGTGCCAACGCTTATTCTGTTTACTAGTATAAACATTAAAGGCTGAGGCTCATTCTTTAATTTTGTCAATTTACAGTGAAACACCAAAACCAGTGTGTTAGTTTATCTTTCAGTGAACAATACATTCAGTCCATTTTAATCAATATGATTCAATTAATATACTGTAGGAAAAAATAGGCTCTAATTTGTTTTTTCAATACGATGCCGTTATGATTGCTAATGAACCTAGCAGCTAATGTTATTACCCAAAGCTTTACTGCTTGTTTTTCAAATTCCATAAACTTAATTTGTGATTTCATAAAATGCTTTACAAATGTTAACAAATATTTTAACCCTGCTAAGACTACAGCAGCATAAACTGTATATAAAAAATGGATGTAGGGACCGTGACATCATCCACTTGCCATTTTAAAGCCTCAGATTTAGCTTGCATAGATTTTTCCATATAGTGGAGTTCTTAATTATCAGCTAATCCTGGCAAGCTAGCCCTGATATTTACGGCGGCCTTGAGACGTCTGATGTACTGTGACCTAAGAAAACACCAGCTCCATTTCACAGGACACATCCATTCTTGTCACATTCATTTTTAGCAACTATGATGGAAACAATGGAAATGGTCATCTCAAGGCTTCACAATGGAACTTCAGAAACCAGAAGGCCCTTTCACAGTAGCTACGTCTCATCTTTTAAACTGTCTACGAGTGACATAAAGGTCAACAAAGTTTTTTGTAAGAAAGCACATGATTAAGTAGCAGGAAGCTAATAGATAAGAAATTTCCCTCCAGTTTTCTAGTACCACTTCAGTCATTTTCTTTAAGTCAGCATCATCACTTGGGTTCAAGTGAAGGTTTACAAGTAAGATTCTAGGAGTTTTAGGCCCTGTCCACACGTAGCCGGGGATCTCCCAAAACGAAGATATTTTTCTACGGTTCGGCCGGTCATCCACACGGAAACGCAGTTTTGCGGCACGAAAACGGATCTTTTTAAAAACTCCGGCCAAACTGAAGATCTCCGTTTTCTTCTTATTCAGCTTTTGCGTGTCGACAAACATAACCGGAGTTTTAGAGTCCACGACGTCACTTTCTGCGACACAAATGCTGACGTCAGGTTTGCGACCTGTGTCTGCACTACGGCATGGACGCCCTCAGAGCTGCGCTCGCGTTATCAATCGTCCAAGCGCTTTTTGCTTGTTTGTCTTTACATGTTTCATGTTTTGTTGAACGTAAGCAGGAAGGCAAAAAGTTAACCTGACTGGATAGAATACGGGGAACTACTGCCACCTACAGGTCTGGCATATCAATAATTGTGCTTAACAATGCCCTTATGCGGTTACGTGTGGATGGAGTTTTTTTAAAAAAAACGAGGTGGTGTGGACGCAAGTTATTTCAGGGGCAGATATTTGTTTTTTTTAAAAACCCGGCTACGTGTGGACTAGGCCCTAGTTTCCTAATTTCTTGTTGTCTATAAAAGTAAAAACAAACAGCAGTACACAACTAGATGCCACCCAGAGGACCTGACTCTATGGACCAAAGACACAAAACCTTAAAGCATTTGGAACATGTTCTCTTAAAGCATCCGTGAGTGTGTTTATGTGTTTACCCGTACTTGCTGCTTTACTGTTGTGAGAATGGCATTAGTCTCCATGAGCCACCGATCAATTTAGAATCAATTTGAAGCTGCAAACTTCAGAACACATTGAAAGTACTGAGTTTGTGTTCCGTGTCTTTTGAATAAAAACTTAGTCAAAACGTTTGCCTAGATGAATGAAAAACTTTACCAAGCCAAGTAAGAAAACCATTTGTGTGCGCAATCATGATGTTTCTGTGGAGGAGAAAAGATACAAATTATCCGTCAGCAGAACAGGATTTATCCAAGCCAAATGCAGTTTAACAGAACAGTCAAGCAGAGTAAATAAAAAGCAAATCCATAGACAGGTCGCAGCAAGAATTCAAAAAGTGCAAACAAACCACAGCATAACTTTTTTTTTAATATATTAGCAGTGTATTATTTGAGACATCAGCACAGGCTACACTTGTTTGATCCTAGATATGTTAAAGATGCATTTTGCAGCCTACAGTTACAGTACTGTTAGATCAAATGCTGTGCACCACTGCAGGGCTTCAGGTAACAACAGCAACGGTAGCAGCATAGCACCGACTTTCCCTCCTCTACTTTCACAGTCTTCATTATACAGCAAGCAGCTGGAGGCCTCAGGGAAGGTCATGAGTGTTTATGTGGGATTCTGTGTGTGTGTATGTGTGTGTCCTGAGGGAAGGTTTTGGACCTAATTGGCACCGGCATGTCAAATGTTTCCGTGAACCAAGCTGGCACCCCTGTACGTCAAAACTCCCCGTTCCCAACAAACGGAGCAGCACATGAATGCGAATAAGTCTGCCGACCCCTGAGTGACTTTAAGCATCCCAGCGCTGCAGGCAATGAGAGCGGAGACAGGAAGGCTGGAGGGATATGAAATCGGTTTATTCAAAATGGGTACAGCAAAAAACGAAGAAAAAAAAAATCAGACTAATACATAATCTAAAATGACTGCAGAGAGATCGCAAACATCTAAATCCCAATAAAGTGATGATTTTCTGGTGAAGGTGGCTCCACATTCCTTCATATATATGCACGTTTTTCTCCGTGTACATGCAGATGCTGCAGAAACAACACTACACGATAAAACTTAATCCGTGCTCTGTGTGTTCAACAGAGTCAATTATCTGATTCGACTTTGAGACACCTCGCTGGATAAATTTAGATATTAATTAGGACAAAATTATTTTTTGAAAACTCCTTAATAAGTTAAGATGCAGAGCTCCCATTAATTCTGGCCATTATGTGACGACAAGTCTGCTGACATAGAATTATTTGCTAATGAATGTGAATTAGCTTAAATAATGACCTCATTAACATAACTACTTATGTTCAATATTTCACAGCGATATGGTGGGGCATGAAGCAGCTCAAGTGCCTCTCGTTTATTATGGTTCCACCTAATTTATGGCACATTTTTTAATATTTAATTGCATGTTCTACTGTCAAATATAAGATATTTTTACACATTTGGGGAATGTTTCGTCACATGTACTTTACGCTCGTGGTTAATCTTCACAGGCTGATGTTAGTGTTTCTAATATTAGGGACTGTATAAGTAATGTTACAGAAGAGAGAGGGAGGTTGAAAAAGAAAAGGATGTCTATTTTTTTCTGAACTGAAAATATTTTCAATTCAATTTTATTTATATAGCACAACAGCTATCTCCTTTATATTTTAAGGTAGACCCTGCAATAATACATACAGAGAAAAACCCAACAATGAAACGACCCCCTATGAGCAAGCACTTTGGCAACAGTGGGAAAGAAAAACTCCCTTTTAACAGGAAGAAACCTCCGGCAGAACCAGGCTCAGGGAGGGGCGGGGCCATCTGCTGCGACCGGTTGGGGTGAGAGAAGGAAGACATGACACGTATATGCAGTTTCTGGAGAAATTGAGAAATTACAATTCAAATTGTCTGACACAGGGCTGTCAACGTTAACGCGTCATCACGATTAACGCGATTAAAATTTTAACCCATCTGGAACGCAAAATGGACAAACTGTGCGAATTTCATTGATAGAGACATTTCAGGGATTTTGACTCAGGCTGCGCTCCAGATGAGTTAAACGTGTTAAAAAATTTAATCGCATTGATCAAGGCGACGGATCAATCTGTGTTAACAATGAAAGTCCTAGTCTGACAGAAACGGTAAAAAAAACAAAACAAAACTTTTTACCAGAAGTACCTAAAATAATGGGAATTTACCATCATGTAGGCACAATATAGTTTAGTAGCTTTAATTCATATGAGAATCTTGTGTATTATGTATGTATGTATATATGTATATATGTATGTATTATGTAAATAAAAAGTAAAAGCAATTGACTTACCTAATATTATGGTTTGGTATAATTGCCTTGTAGATGCAGTGTATACTTTTGTGTTGAAATTATAATTTTTTTTATATTTTTAAATCGATAGTTTAAGAATTTTTCTGTGCCAGTGGTGCTTATCTGAAAGTAAAACGATTCTGCCATGCTACATTCTCTGCAGTTTCCTATTTCTTTCATATGCACTTTCAGCATATCTCCACTCTTACATATCAATTTATCCTCCTTCCTGAAACATGTTCACCACAGCAATTTTCACCCTTTTTACCAAAAAACTGACCATCTGTTCTTATGCATTTGTCTTTTTTTAACACCATACCTACATCTCCTTGTCTGTTCCTTTGACCAACATCACCATTAAAGTCTGTTCCAGTCACCACCCCCTACCCCCTGGGAGCACTCTCTACTACTTCATCCAACTTTCTCCAGAACTTCTCTTTCTTTTATAATTGACATCCAACCCATGGGGCATGCGTATTGACAAGATTCAAGATCACCCCTTCGATTTCCAGCTTCAAACTCATGATCCTGTCTGACATGCTCTTCACCTCCATAACACTAATCATCAATTCTTCCTTCAAGATAACTCCTACTCCATTATGTATATTTAGCCTTCAAACTCGGGCCCTCTACCAGAGATCTGGGAGCTTGAGGATCCTGCACATTATCTTCTGGACAGTGATGTTGGATGTTGATCCTGGATTTCACTGGAGCCACTTGCCTAGCTTGGGCATCACTGCACCGAGCGCTCTGATTGCCACTGGAACCACTTTTGCCTTCACCTTACACATCCTCTTGAGTTCTTCTCTAAGCTCCCTTGTTATTTGTCCAGCTTCTTGTGTTCCTTCTTCCTGATGTTGCTGTCACTTGGTGTAGCTACTATCTGTCACTACAACTGTCTTGAGCTCTTTTTGTCCACCATTGCCATGTCCGGTTGGTTAGCGATCACAATTTTGTCGATCTGTATCTGGAAGTCCCACGGGATCATAGCTTGGCCATTCTTCACCACCCTAGGGGGCGTCTCCCATTTTGACCTCGGCACTTCCAGGCCATTCTTAACACAGATGTTTCTGTATACTATGCCGTCTTCTTGGTCATGGCGTTCCATGTATGCCCTGCCTGCTAGCATCTTGCACCCTGCTGTTTTGTGCTGGATTGTCTCAGCCACTGATAGAGGAAATGGCTGATATCCAGCTATCCTATCTGCCGGTGATATATACTGTGCAGGGGCCTGTTCTTTCATGATGCTTCTTTTCCTTCCCCCTCTTCTTTCTTGGGTTTCTGCTGCTAAACTTCAGGTCGGCGTTTGACTCCTGACCAGGGCATTTGTATCTAGTAAGGGTCCCTAGGCTAACTAACAGCAACTAAAAGCAGCTACCAGAGGCTAACAGCCTCACCTACTGACAGAAAACTTCAGAATATACTAAAAAACCCAACTTAGTATTGCTGTCCTTAGACAGAAGTAAGGTTTACTGACTCATGCCACACTCCCTTTACAAAGTTTTACAGCATCCTCCAGCCTAAACAGAAGTGGACACATATTGACAGCTGAGATAAACAGTGGCCAGACTACAGATGAATGGCAGCCAGCTCTGGCTGCCCTTGTTTGTTCTACAGTAGCCACCAAATCTAGGATGATGCACTTGATATGTGAGGGGTAAGAAACCAGAATTCAGTTAAACGTAGTCTGTAATGTACTGATATCTAATGGTGAAGGTGTTATACTCTGAAATTTTAATATTCTCCAAAAATATATACAAATATATTTTTTTGGATTGCAAGTTTTAATGCAAAATAATTTCTCGTTTACTCACCCCTAGACCTCAATATTTTTAAAATGAAAGTTAAAACCCTTACACTAAAGCTAGTCCAAGAGTTTTATAGGATCTGTCTCTCGCAATCTGTGAAAGGCCCCTTCCAGTTCTGAAAAAGCTCATTTGTGTGCTGTAAAACAGTGTGTGACATGCTTTGGGAATTAGCAGACAATGCGGCCCTGCAGACAGAAATAGCTGCTTCCTCTCAGCATGGGTGCGCCTCTTGACGCGGCTTTGTAGTCTTCATTGTGTACCAAGCAAAAGGTTCACTGAGAGGGTAAAGCTGACACTGGATCTGCATAAATAGACCCATCATCTATAAAGAGAAAGAAGCGACCGCATGTTGCTGTTCTGAGCCACAGTAGTACATTAAGAGGAGGAAGTGGGCAACTTGGATTGCTGCATATTTGAGCAGTGCATTCTGTAGACTAAAGGAAATTATATTTTATTTTTGTGTAAGGAAATCATTTAGTTATAGTAGATGAGATTCTCAGTTGTGTGTATTTTCCAATAATTTCCAGTAACATCCATGATGAGTCCTTTGATAAGGCAACCAGATGCATCATGCTAAGTGTGTGTACTTTGTGTGTCTGTGTGTGTGGGGGAGTCATTATGCCGGGTGCTGACAGCTGCTAGAGGGGAGAGTTATAGCCAGAATGGGCTGATATCCTTTAGGGGAAGTATCATTTCAACATTTAACTAATGACTGATGGCCAGGCGGCCAAATGCCTGTCCTCTCCACTCCAGCACACACAAGTTACCACACACAGCGACAGAGAGGTCACCTCAACCTACCACTGCTAGTGACTGTCCACTCAATGCATGCAAGGAACACTGCAAAGACTTAAATGCATATATGTGCCATCAAAACATTCAAAACCCTTTTTCTGGTGCTTTAAATCCTGCAATTTCTCAAGTGGAAATTGCTCATAATTAACAAAAAAAAGCTAAAAAAAAAAGGTCTGTATCTCCCAAACATCACCACGTTTCACACTCAGAAGCACAGCTACAGTACACAGATGTTTTCAGTCTCATGGCTGATTGGAGCTCAGTTCAGGTTCAGTGCAGCTAAGCCGGGAATTAAGTGAAGTCACCAAACTCCACATTGTTAACTTTTTTTTGCAGAAAATACAAAAGTTTAAGTTTATCCTGCCCTAAAAAGCAGAACTACAACTCTAATAGCACCGTAGTCCCTGAGAAGAGGTCTGGACTTGAATAAAAGTGAATAAAAACACCACCGTGGGTTTACTATACAGGCTAAAGAAAAGATGAGCTTCTCTTAAGTCTGTATTAGGACGCAGCTTTTTCAGGAGAATTAAAGGCCTGTTTTGTTTTGTTTTTCAGATTTCTTAAAAATATGATTAATTTGCTTTCTACCACAATTTCATACGGGATAACCAGTTTGGTAATGCCACAACCTTATATGTGGTACCAAAAACAGCAAGTGTATATGGCCTGTCTAACATAGAGACACAAACACTTGCACTGCGATTAATGCAACATTCAGAGGTTACCTTTGGCAATCGTACAGGAGAATCCAGAGAACGCCTCGTCAACCTTCTGACTGGTAGACAACCTGCTCTACCTGCGTCCTACGACAGCATCTTGCTAGTATCATTTTACACATCAACCTCTTTGATAAACCTCATTTTTCCTCTGTGAGTGAAATTCCATTTAAGCCTCATAACTAATAAGTGTACTCGCATGCAGGTCAGACATAAAGCAGGAAATGTGATGTCTGGAAACACACTTTTTTTTTTTTACTGGTCCCTTACTTTCACTGGACAGCAGCGTGCACACCACTCTTTATGCCTTTATACATTTCGGGGGGGGGTGACCGTGGTTCAGGGGTTGGGGCGCTCATCTTGTAACTGGAAGGTTGCCGGTTCGATCCCCCAGCTCTCTGTCCTGGTCGTTGTGTCCTTGGGCAAGACGCTGTACCCTACTGCCTACTGGTGTTGGCCAGAGGGGCCGATGGTGCGATATGGCAGCCTCGCTTCTGTCAGTCTGCCCCAGGCAGCTGTGGCTACAACTGTAGCTTGCCTCCACCAGTGTGTGAATGAATAGTGGAATTGTAAAGTGCTTGAAAAGCGCTATATAAATGCAATCCATTATTATTATGATTATTTATGCACACAAATGAGAAAGTAGATAGCATTTATGCTAGCATATTTTACAGCCTGTGACTTTTTATGGGCGCTCGTTAGCTGACTGTGGGAACAGAGGCCTCATTCACACCCACTATCTTAAAAAAATATATATATATATATATATAAAAAATAGGGTTTTAAATCAGACCTCTCAGCCATGTGTTGTTGGTGCTTTCTTGAGCCTTAATTCTAAATGTCTGACAAAAATGTGGCTTGATGTGGGGTACAGATGATTAAAGAAGTTTGTGCTTGTTGTGAGTGAAAATCTAGTGTTTTATAAACCTGTTACCTAGCAAGGATTAACTACTGAGTTAAACTTTTCTCAAATTCGAGATGAGAGACTACCAATGAGGGTAAAGGATGCTGATACTGATTGACAGGGTGATTAATTACCAGCCATCGGCAAGAAACGTGATGAGCCAATCACTTCCTGGATGGACATACCTTTACGGTGTATGGATCGAGCTTGCTAGCTTTAGCTATATTAGCTTCACTATTAGCATTACTTTGGCATGTTAAACTGCCGTGTAAATATGTTAACGTGTGGCAACAAAAAACAAAAACTCAAGGTTAATAGTAGGGCTTCAAAACATGCCTACATTTCGTAGTGGTTCATGGATTTTCCTAAAGAGTGCAAGATTCCTTGTTTGATCCCAGGAGGAGCTAAATCCCTTTAGGTTTGCATCAGAAAGGGCATAGCATGCTTAGAAATGTTAAAATAGCAGACTAAAACATACGAAGCTACCCACTAAGGCGACTCCTTGTAAATAAGTGAGCAGGTGAAAGTAGCTTCTGTGTTTTTCTTCTTATTCTAGTGGGGCTTTGAAATGGAGAGGGGGGGCTTTTGTTAAGCGGGTAGATACATCCAGCTATGTCTGCAGTGGCTCCCCTGATACTGGGGTCTATAACAGGAAGTTTGCCATTTTGTAGTGCAGTCTGAACTTATAATGATTATAAATTCAGAAAGCGTCATACAGTCCAGTCATTGCGTCCCACAATGCTCATGAAAATTACAAGGTAAAATAAAGACAGTAAAGTTGGGCAACATAAACTGCCACAAAGCATTTATTCTTTTTGGGGGGTTTTTTTTCGATTAATGTTCCTATATATTGATTTAACAATGACCCAAGTAGTGTCCAAGAGTTATAGTGTAATTTATTTAATTATCAAATTCAAGATCCGTCTTCACAGTTATAAGGTCTTAAGTTATCAGGCCTTATCTTAAAGACCTCATAGTACCCTATCACCCCAATAGAGCATTTTGCTCTCAGACTGCTGGTTTAATTTTGTTCCTAGCATATTTAAAGGCCTTCGTCTTCCAAGATCCTCGTATGTTAAATGGGTCCCCTGTTTGGATGGAGACAGACGCTATCTTTACTTTTAAGCTTAGCCTTAAAATGTCTCTTTTTGATAAAACATATAGTTAGGGCTGGATCTCGTGGCCCTCAATCCTCCTTTAGTTTTGCTGCAATAGGCCTAAGCTGCTGGGAGTTCACATGATGCACTGAGAGTTACTTCACTTTGTGTTTACAGACCACTCTGTATTTAAAAATGAGTTATTATTAATCTCTGGCTCTCTTCCACGGCAGATGGTTGCCCCTCCCTGTGACTGGTTCTGCTGGATGTTTCTTCCTCTTAAAATTAAGTTTCTCCTTCCCACGTTTGTCTGAACGTTGTTTGATTATAGGGTCTTTAGCTTACAATATAAAGCGCACCGAAGCGACTGTTGCTGCAAATTGTTGCTGTATAAATAAAACTGAATTGCATTAAATTACATAACACTCAGCTCTAAATTATGATCAGGGAGCACTGTATATGACCTCCAACTGTTATTATTTTGGCAAATCGCCTACACCATATTGTTTCCATTAGCTCTGATTTTGAACAAATACTGAGAAACCCTCCACAGAGCTCATTGGTGTGGAACCAAGCAGCAGTCTCAGGTTGACTTAACTTTGATTTGGGAGTATTTGTAGTCATGTAAGAATTTTATTTTGTGGGCTAACTCCTTGCTTACTTTTAAAAGCTTAGGTTGTTTGACCCTGGAGAGTAAATGTTAGTGAAGTTCCTGCTCAAACCACAAAATGTGGTGCAACTTTAAACATGCAAAAGTAGGCAAGGTTAAGAGTAGTTTGCACTTGCACTTGAATATTTGTGTCACAGCTAAAAGGATAAAGGACATGGTTAGTGTCCTGCACCGAGCTGTCAGACACTTCTGTCAGTGGCGCACAAATGGTAAATGGTGTCACGTTTGATGCCTCTTTTGGGAAGACCAAAAATACACTAAATCCATCAAGCAAAGCAGCGGGCTAGACAGAAGCCCCTGAATGACTCGGAGGTGTCATTTACTGAGTGTTGCTTCAAACGGCCTTTAAACTGTGTTAAGTTCATGACACTGCTTCTCTGGCACAGTCTTGAAATAGTTTGCGAGCAAAGGAGAAAGTGAAAGATCCTTGAATGAGATGCTGTCTCGAAAGCCGATTAAAAAAAAACAAAAAAACAAAAATCACTTTGGGTTCAGGATCAGTGTGTGTTTGAGCTTTGACGAGTCCTCCGCAGGAAATCTGTTAGGGATGAAATGTTGCTTTTCTTGTACATGAGCAAAAATTGATTTTTGTTTCTTTGAGGATTAATAATAACTTGATTTCTGTTGCAGAGCTTTCACTTAGCTGTCAGGTATGGACTGAAATGAAAACTAGCTGATGTACAGTACTGTGCAAAAGTCTCGCTAGGAAAAAAAGAAGAAGAAGTGCAGCAGTTTATTGAAATGTGTCGAAACAAACATGGAAATAAAGTACACAAAGCGAAAATGATGCTCAGCTCTAATGAGCTTAGTTCTCGAGACTTCTTGAAGGACATTCAAAGCTCTTCTTTGGATGTCTCTGCATTTTGTTTCATTCACGGTCAAGTGGATCCCACATCGCTTCAGTTATGTTGAGGTCTGGGCTCTGAAGAGGTCTGATAGTGTTCCACTTGGTGTTATCTATCCAGGTACACTGAAAGGGCAGTGAATTTGCGATCATTGTCATGCCAGAAAGGGATTTCAATCAGATGTAGCCCCAAACCATGACAAAGCTTCCACTGTGCCTTACAGATGGCTGTAGACATAGTTGTATCTCTATCCTTAGCTCCTTCGTTGATTTGAACCACAAACTTTGGCCACTGACTTTCCGGTGTTATGCTTTTGAGTAATTTGGCTTATTCATTTCCCTTCCCTTAGAATGTTAGTTTCTGCATTTCCTAGAGATATGATTTAAGATGATGTTCATGTGCTGTAGATTGTGTTTTCCTTAGGCCTGACACTTCTTTGTTCCAGTTTCATCAAATTAAGGACCTACTTGACACCATGCAGAGATATGTCGAGTTTTTAGCTAATCTCTAGAAATCACCTTGTTGATACTGGTCAATCCCCATGCCTGGGTCCCTAAAACAAATATCCCTCTGAAAGGTGCTGTCCAAATGAAAAGCTTTGAAAAACCTTCTGAAAGACTGGAGAACTATTGCTCAAGTTTGGTTTCTTGGAAGCAAAATACAATGTGAAAGTTTTGAGGGGTTGCTCAAAGGTTTTGCACAATAGTGCTCTATACCAGAACAGAAAGCATTAACTCACCAATAGGTGCACACTGCACAAGTGCCAAGAAGGGAATCAAGATGGCGCCTGTGTTCGGCTGTGTGCCTGCTACCGCTCTGGTTTCTCACGTTTTTGTAATTTTTCTTGTGTTTTACCTTATTGTGTCAACCCTATCGACACATAGTGGTGTTTCAGCAATAATCCAGTATGATCGACACACGTTGTTTCGCTTTAAATCAAACATGGAGGAGTATAGTGTCACCTGGGACAAAAATTGGAATGCTCCCTGTCACTGCCGGATTACCTGCTGTTAATCAAACACAGGCGTAGGAGACGGAGACGGAGAAGGGGTTCCAGGGCTGGTGTTGAGACCAGGCTGAGGAGGTGGCGTTTCGGCGGATCATTTTCGTGGCTGCTCGGCTCCGGAGCTCCATTATGCCAGCGGTGCTTGAGGCCGGTTCCCGTCGGCGAGCTCGGTGGGGACATGGCCGGGAGTATCTCAGACCTGAGCTTTCCTGACCGTCATGCCCGAGGTTCCGCTTGTCCGCCCACGTGCCCTGTGTCCAGTGCCCCGCCAGGTGAATCACACGGTCCAGCCGTTGCGGGAAACACCAGCCCAGTGCGCGTTACGCACACGCGCCGTCAGGACGGCCCTGCTTAACGCGCGCTCCATTACGAACAAGGCCCATATCCTGAGTGACCTCTACACTAAAGACAAGTGGGATTTTATGTGCCTCACGGAGACTTGGCAACGTGAAAATGAGAACTTTCATCTTAAGGAGCTTTGCCCCCCGGACTGCTCCGCTTTTGCCACTCCCCGACTCGGACGCCGCGGAGGTGGACTTGCGCTGGTTGCCCGGTACTCTTTCTGCTGCAGCCAAATGGACTCGCCCTCATTCAACTCTTTTGAGCTGCAGATGTGTAAGGTTGGAAAATCACACTCCTATTACTGTGTTTTAGTTTATCGTCCCCCTGGTCCTGCGCGCGCTTTCCTTCAGGATTTTCCTGATTTTCTGTCTTCTATCATTAAATTAGAAAATGTCCTGATCCTTGGGGACTTCAATTTACACACTGACGACACATCATGCTCTGATGCAGCAGAATTATTAATTATTATGGACTCTTTTAATTATGTCCAGCATGTTTCTGGCCCCACACATAACAAAGGTCATACTTTGGACTCAGTTTTCTCCTGTGGGCTGAGATTTTCAAATAAGCGATCATTGTTGTATATCCTCTAATGTGTCATTTGAGGTGGAGTCTGCTGTATGCAATGTTGCTATCACAAAACACTTTGTGAATGAAGCCGCATGTGACAGGTTCGTTGGCTCTTTTGACCCAAGCCCACTTGTTGACTGTGATGACGACATTGAAACATTTGTAACAAGCTTTAATAGCCACTGTCTGTCTGTGTTGGATACTGTAGCACCTATTAAAAAGGTGTCTGGTTCACAGAAAAATCCTGCACCGTGGCTAAATGATAACATTTGCAGTTTTAGGAGAGAGTGTCGGAAAGTGGAACGTTTGTTTAAATCCACTAAATTAGAAGTGCACAGGCTTCATCTTAAAGATATGATGCT
>VUQR01034322.1:0-16636 GCA_015108515.1 Hemichromis elongatus
AAAGTAGAAACAATGGTTCTTTCCTTGTCATCTTCTTTCAGATGTGTTGCTATCATCAAATTTAAAATGACCTTTTTTTCCCTAAAATAGTATATTTTTTTTAGTTATGTGCAAAGCATTAAAATGTGTTTTCATTTACCTTTTGTACTGCATCTAAATATTTTTGATATTTGGGTAGTAAATACAAAAGAGAAGTATGTTTGTTAATACCTACTGAGTTCACTAGTTTCTTGGAGGTGTAGGATCGGGGAAGCCCATCTATTAAGACGGCAGTGGTAAAAGTCAAAGACAAGTTGAAAGTTCAGTCTCACTTGTGGCTGAGGTTTTTGCTGCTTTGGTAAGAATCTAAAGTTACAGTCTGAAAAAAATTCTGTCTCTTTGATAGCTATAACTGGATGTCCATTACCGAGCAGGGACAGCAAACTTAAACTTTGGCCCCAAGGTGACAAACTTTACTTCACGTGTGCGGGTGGTTCCAAACTTCTCACCAAAGGCTGGTGGGGTGAAGCCACATGTGTGGAGGGTGTTTGGACTGGAATTGAAAGCTGTATTGGTAATTAAAGTTTCTAATTAAACTATCTTCTGTTATTAGCATAAAGCAAACACAGTGACTTGTTCAATACCAATGTCAAGATGGGGAGTATAAAATGTTTAGGATAAAAATATATTTTGGAATCTCTTTTAAACATTTTTTAACATTTAACTTTTATCTGCAGTCATCATTTAGGAAAATTAGTTTGAAAATCTTCTCTGTAATATCCTACAATACATTTATTGATACAGAGTTTCTTCTGCTGCTTATTCTGATTACATAAATGGAGAAATGGATTTCATACATCTGTAATTTTTTGCCTGATTGTTTGTAATCAAATCCACTTTAGAGGAACAAAAGTGTGGAGAAGCTCCTGTGATTCCTAATGGGGAAGTGACACTAGGGACTACTGAACTCCAAGGACAATCAAATGAAAGTATAATGATTATCTGCAATAAAGGATACTCTGCTGAGATTGACGAATTCACTTGTCGTGAGGGACGATGGGATTTGAATGGACAATCACTTGATGCGATCTGTAAACGTGAGTCAACTTAAGCATTATTTTCACACACGTTCATAAAGAGTTTACAGTGTGTAAATTAATAGTGTACTTGTTTGATATGTTCATGTCTTGCAGCTAATGGTCGTCTCTGCAGCCCTCCACCCAAAGTTGAAAATGCTGTTATTACAACTCCTTATCAGAAGGAATACCCATCTGGCTCTCAAGTTACTTATCAGTGTCGTAATAAGTACACAACACGGCAGAAAGCCACAATTAAATGCACAGCTGGGAATTGGGAGGAGCCCAACATTCAGTGTATACGTAAGTACATAAAAATAAAGTATTGCTGTGAATAAGCTTTAAAACTGGAGTCTTGAAGGTTTGAACGTTGAAAACACTGCTGGGTATCATTCTGCCTGCTGACATATTTCACATTTTTTCATCTTTCTTCTGTATCCTATGTTAAGAGTAGAGAAAAAATGTAGTCCTGCTTTGAAGTCTACAAGGACAAAACAATGGAAATAATATAATAATATATATTTAACTGTCCTTAAATATACTGTTTTTTGGGGGGCTACATGTATCTCAGTTTGCTCACCTGCCTTTATCTTCACTTTCAGCAACGAGAAATTGGTCAAATCAAAGCTACAAACCTTCATGTATATAATTGTGATGGTCTGCATGGCAGACCGTGGGGATGTTGGAGAAAGGAGGACACAAAATGCAGGACTCTTTGCGATAAATGCAATGTGTTTATTTACAGTGAAAGGAAAGTTCACACAAATCTGCAGTGCGCTACCTCAACTCCAGTGTCGTGCCTTCTCCCAAGTGTTTATACTCTGTGCTCTCTGCTCCCCTCTCTATGCACACCCCATGCGTGCTGCCGTCCTGTGTTCCGCTCTCCTCCTGAGGAAAAAACCACAGACGCAGCCGTTAGGGCACCAACTCCAACAGGCATTAACTGTATTACAAACACTAACATAGAGTCTAAACCAACAATCCCGCGCCGGAGGAAGCTCCATCCTTTTCTTAAGTAGCTCCTCCGACGAGCCTGATCAGCAGCATGTGTGTGAGGTCCTAGGCATGGCCAGCCAGCTGGCAGGTCCACACCCACCAGGCCTGGGAGTGTCACCGGTGCAATCACACATGCACCTACACACACACCTGCCTATACATACACACATGGAATACAGGACAGCAGCACAATGCAGAAAAGACACAATAATAAAGTCAGTCCACAACTGGTCAGGGACCCCGGGTCAGTCAAACCCAGGATCCTGACAATAATATTTACAATGCTATTATGTATTTTCAGAGTACTGTGATCAGCTTATGGATGATTCACAGACGATGGACTTCACAACAGAGCAAGAGAAATACATAAATGGAGAGACCATCGAATATTGGTGCAAGAATAAAGCAGGAATTACTGGCACTGCAACATGCCAACATGGCAAGTGGCATAAAACAATAGAATGTGAAGGTGAGGAGAAATTAAATAAATGTAGTTTTATACAAAAATAGCACACTTTGTAAGCTCACACAATTATGCTTCCCTGGAATCACTTTGAAAGAATTAACATTATTTTATTGACTGAGCTTTAACAGACTAGACATTAATTACATTTTCATTACAGCAATGAGAAACTGAATTCCTATTAATGATAAATATTTAAAGAAAGACTTGCTTAGTTTGAATATGTAGTAAGAAAATGTCTTAATACTGTGAATTGGATTTAGTTTCATGTTTATATTGTAAACCTCACAGTGAAACAGATTCTCTTCTTTAAAATAGAGAAATGTCGAGTCCCTGAAACACCGGCAGGTCTAACAATCACCACAGATGTAACAGAACAACAAGTAAGAAAAGGAAAACATCTTACATATGCTTGTAAAGAAAGTAACCGCATCATCAAAGGGAATGCAACGATTGAATGTTTGGAAGATGGACGGTGGAGCAATCCTCCTCCCACATGTGAAGGTACATCACTTCTCTTCTTGTGATCTTACTGTTGATCAGTATACAGGGTAGAAAAAGATTGCTATTGGTATTTCTTGACGTGTCGTGTGAATGTCTGTAAGGCTACCTTCACATTGCAGGTCTTAATGCTTATTTCCGATTTTTTGATCAAATCCGATTTTTTTTTGTCTGGTTGTTTAAACTACAAATAAAATGTGACAGAAAACGCGCTCTAGTGTGAACATTTCACGGCCCTCAAAGCGGCCCGCACGCGCAAAAGAAGACGCCACACACAACGGGATCTGTTTACTGAAGTCTTCTGTCTTCTCTGGCGTTGATAATCGGCGTATGTCTCGTGTCAGTGATGTGAAAGACAGATTTAATGTGGCATTACCATTTAAACAGCAGTCGCTTTCTAAAACATCAGATATGCATCGGATTCAGTACCACATACGAAAGTGACCTAGGTTGGATTTGAAAATATCAGATTTGTGCTGTTCACACTGTGGTACCATGATTGGATATGGGTCAACAAAAGGCGGATTTGATGCCCTTTTGCCTTCAGTGTGAATGTAGTTAAACCCAATTTAAACCCCAAATTAACAAGAGGATTTCAAACTTTAGTTTTGAGGCAAAAACACATTTCAGAAACCTGAAACTGAAATGCCAATAGATCAGCTGAGTTTTTTTGTTTGTTTTTTTTGTTTAAAGGTATCAATTTCAAATTATATTAGATGATTAAATGACTGTTTATCAGTAAAATGTCCTCTGACTAGCAGATCAATAGATTCCCTATTGATCTCCTTTTGTGCTAATTAGTTTGTGTGAACATTGTTCCCAGTTAATTCTGTGTCACAGATGGCCAAACAATGTTAAGGTAAAGGGGAGTGAGGTACAGGGTATATGACAAATATTTCACTTGAAATGAAAAAAGGTGCGTGACAGTAGATCAGAGTGAAAATGTGATTATTGTGACAAAATAGTATCTAATGTGGTTTTTGATTTTCCTCTGTTATTGCCAACATTTTTTAGCTGCCAAAACTTGTGGGATGCCAGCACGTCTCTCAAATGGAAAGACCAAAACATCGCCCAGAAACACGTACAGACACAATGACAAGGTTGAATATGTCTGCAACAGAGACTACGGCATGGAGGGCGGGCCGTTCATAACCTGTGTCGATGGTCGCTGGGTTGGAGAGATAAGCTGTCACCGTGAGTTACATTTCCCTTTTGTTACACACAAAGATTTTAAATCTGTTCTACACAAACAAGCAGCCAGTATTGGTCTGCGGATCAATATTGTGTCGGGTGTCGATTCCTTGGATACCAGTTATTTATGTTCTCATCTCATCGATCTCATCGATTCTCATATAGTGTGAGACCCTGCATCATGACCTACAAACTTCTAACCCCTGCAATTCAATCGTACAGTTTGAGCAGGAGCTGAATAACGCGACTGAAAAAATCGCACAGTGTATGCCCAGCTTAATGCAGACAGTAGCTCAAAACTATTTGAAATTTGGTGCATTTAAGATTATACCTGAACACACTAGGGATGTGTCCTGCGCAAAAGCAAGCGAATCAGAAGAGCCAACTCCCATCGTGCAAGAGGCAGCTCACCACTTATTTTTGCGTTGCCACAATATTTAACTGTCTCCCCACATACATCACACAGTAGCATAATTTTTACACTGAACGTAAACGCAGTTATGATCGGTGAACAAAGTCAAGATTGCGTGTTTTGTGGTCTAATGTTTTGTGCCTCAGGTTTTTCGTTGGCTCACACTCTTTGAGCGATAGCACGCACATGAATGAGAGGTGGAAGGCGATTGTAGTTCCTATTAACAAGGTATTACCGACTATCCTGCTAATTGCCAGGTTTACGTTTGTCTCCATGTCATATTTACGATTAATAACAAGTTTGATCAAAATATATATTGATATTTTCATATGAGAATTGATCCTGCAACATGAAATGCTGGTATTAGAAGTATCAATATTTGAGGATTGCTCTGCACTAGGGCTGGGTTTCGTCACTGATTTCTAGAATCTAACCGATTCTGATTCACGAGGTCTTGATGCGAATCAGGGAAATTTTGCCTCAAACAGTCAGAAATATTATAATCTTAAAAATATTCTGCAGTAGAACAAAAACTAAAGAAAACCATGATTCAACATATAAACATTAACTGATGCTGCTGAAATGAAGAAGAGCAAAGTTATAGAGGTTTTATTAGAAACACAGCCAAGTGTCACGGCTGCCGGAGCGAGCCGTGAGGTGTAGTGGATAAAGGACCCAAGATGCAGGCAACAACTGATGTAGAGAGTGTGAGTTTATTTACAGTGTGGAAGGGTGGCCAAAAAACAGGCAATGAGGCATGGGAGTTACAAAGGAACCTAAACTGGGGAAAACTAAAGAGTAAACTAACATAATACAAAATGACATGAAGGACAGAGAGACGCAGACCACTAACACCATGAAACACAGAGTTGAACGGAAATAAACAGACGAGCTGACCAAAGGCACACACCGACACCCACTATAAATACACACACAAGGTAATCGGGTAATGATACACAGGAGGGGAGCACAGCTGATACTAATTTACACGACAACAGGAAGCTAACACAGTGATAACAGACACGGACCTTCAACGTAAAACAGGAAATATACAAACACAAACTCAGGGACATGAACCAGGCACCAAGGGAATGATACAGAACATAAACCTAGATCTAGAAACCCTGAGAGTGAAACCAACATACCAATAAGGACAACCAAGGAGAAATTAAACATCAGATCAGCATATAACAATAAACATGATGCTGTACAAAAAATGCTGGGTCAAAGACAAAGCCCCCTGACAGATTTGTTGCCCTGTTCAAAGTTTTTCAAATGCAGCCTTTGCACATGTAATGGTGTTTTCTGAGTAATTATTTTATTTAATTCTACTTTTGGTGTTCTCAGGTTGGTAATTATATGTTCTTGTGGTGAGGGCAGCAAAGGCAGTTTCTTAACATTTTGTTCTAATTTTAATACAAGCTTTTTCTTATTATGTTTCTTATAGCACATGAGAATATACAGTTGAGGTAGAAGCAAATGCAGAAAACCACAAAGCATCAGGTAAGAGGAGCCAAAAATGCTGACATTTTCCTATTTAATGATCTGATGTCAAATGAATGTCTTCCTTCTCCTTAAATAGCAGGTTGATCACAGGATTTTCAAAAGGTGAGTTACTTCACACAAGCAGGAGAGAGGACCATGATGAAAAAAAGAATGTTTTTCTTTTACCTAGGTCCCATTGATGCAAGAAAAACAAAAAACAAAACTAGATAACAAATGTCCTCTTCAATAATAATAATAATAATAATAATACATTTTATGTAAAAGTGCCTTTCAAAAACACCCAAGGACACTGTACAGCAAATAAAAACAGGCATAAAAACATGGAATATACACAATGATAAGAGGTTATAAGGGGGAGGCGATTTTAAACAGGTGGGATTTGAGGTTGGACTTAAAAAAACGGAATGAGATGATGTTTCTGAGGTTTGGGGGTAAGGAATTGCAAAGTCAGTGGGCAAAGCGACTAAAAGCCCAGCCCCTTATAGAAACAAGACGAGAGGAAGGAACAGAAAGAGAAAGGGAAGATGACCTGAGGCAGCGGGATGGGATGGCGATCTGAACCAAGTCAGAAGGTGTGGTGGGGAGAGAGAATGAATAGCCTTAAATGTATGGAAGAGTATTTCAAAATTAATGCAAGATTTGACCGGGAGCCAGCTGCTTCAGAATAGGGGTGATGTGGTGGGTAAAGGGAGTCCTAGTAATAATACGGGCAGCAGAGTTCTGGACACATTGAAGCTTATTAATGGATTTTTGTGCAAGGCAAAATAAGAGTGAGTTACAGTAGTCTTTAATGGTGTATCTTAATGTCACCCAAGCTGCGCATCTTAGTTGAAATATTGGTGAGTTAGGTGTGGAAGCAAATAAATTACATATACTCCTTACTGCCTTATGCATTGCTAAGAAAACTATGCTCATGAAAAAACATGACTTACATAAGACAGGTGTGTGTGACTTTCACACACAAGGTTACCTGAATTACTGAATACCTTTAATGTTTGAATTTCAACATGCTATTATAAGACATTAATAGAGATTGCTTGTGCATCAGTAAGATAAGGTGTGGCAAAGTCATCAGAGACCAAAACAGCCCTGTGTTAAAACAGTCCTGTGTTTACGTTACCTAACTAATTGCACTAAATACTTTCACATATGTTAAGTATGCGGCCCGGGAGCCATTTGCAGCCTGTATATTGACGTGAAGAAATATAATGCAATTTTGCCCTTGAAGTTACTTTTTTGTTAGTGAGGATTTGTTTTTTGTTAGGGATGATTTGTTTTTTGTTGAGTGCAATGTTAAAATAAGTTATTTAAAATGACTTGTAGGCAATATAAGCAGAGGGATTGACTGCTTTGTTCAATGAGAGAGTCATTTGTAAAGAAAACAATTTTCACTAGGAGTCAAAAACTAGTCTGCACACGTCTGCATTTTTAATTTGTTAAATACTTACAAAATTATAGGAAAAGTGCTGCCACGAATCTGGCCAAAAAGTGGACACCGATTTGTTTATTTGGTTCAATGAAAGGCTTCATTTAGTTAAGAATGAGGAAAAAAATTACATGTTTGAAGCTTTGTCTTGTTGTATAATATTTGATTTTAAAAAACAAAACAAAAAACAAACACTAGTTTGTAAATATTTGTGAGTGTTTTCTTTTGTTTGTTTGTTTTTTGGTATTACTTGAACACTAAAGTTGCCCTCACATGAGATGACAGTGCCAGCAGTAGCCCACAGCTCATTTAAGCTTGAGACCACTAGTGTAAATAAACCTTAATACCTGTAGTATTTCATGTCCACTTTATTAAAAAAAAAAAAAGAGGTTAAATGCATTTTCATTCATCTCTGTAATAGAATAAAAAATTCAGTTCTTTTACTGTTTCTCTCCTGATTGTAGCAGTTCTTCAGTGTCAAATCAGGATCAGGAAATCAGGAAATTAATTATTTCCTTAATTATGGAGTTCCACAGGGTTCAGTGCTAGGACCAATTCTGTTAACATTATACATGCTTCCCTTAAGCCGTATCATCAGAAGGCGCAGTATACATTTTCACTGCTATGCAGATGACACTCAACTTTATCTATCCATGAAGCCAGATAACACACACCAATTAGTGAAACTGCAGGAATGTGTTAAAGACATAAAGACCTGGATGGCTGCTAATTTTATACTTCTAAATTCAGATAAAACTGAGGTTATTGTTGTCGGCCCAGAAAGTCTTATAAATAAGGTATCTAACTCGAGTCTTACTCTGGATGGCATTACTTTGGCCTCTAGTTACACTGTGAGGAACTTTGGAGTCATTTTGACCAGGATATGTCTTTCAATTTGCACATTAAAAAATATGTATATGTAAAGAAATATGCTTTCTTCCATTGCACAATATCACTGAAATGAGAAATATCCTGTTTCAGAGTGGTGCTGAAAAACTAGTTTATGCATTTATTACTTCTAGGCTAGACTACTATAATTCATTATTATGAGGATACCCTAAAATCTCCATGAAAAGCCATCAGTTAATCCAAAATGCTGCAGCAATAGTACTGACAAGGACTTAAAAAAAAGAGAGAATATTTCTCCTATATTGAGTTCCTTTCAGAGAGCCCTACAGTCTCACACTGCAGGCTTACTTGTTGTTCCTAAAGTTTTTTTAAAAAAGTAGAATAGGAGACAGAGCCTTCAGTTTTCAAGCCCCTCTTATTTGGAACCAGCTTCCAGTTTGGATTCAGGAGACAGACACTCTCTTTACTTTTAAGACTGGGCTTAAAACTTTACTGTTCGCTAAAGCATATAGTTAGGGCTGAATCCTGAATCCTCCCTTATTTAGGCAGCAATAGATGTTGGCTGATGGTGGATTCACATGATGCATTGAGGATTTCTTCTTCAGTCACCTTTCTCACTCACTGTTAATAGATCTCTCTGCACTGAATCATACTTGTTATTAATCTGTGGCTCTTTCCCACAGCATGTCTTTTATTCTGACTTCCTTCTCTCTGGGGTTAGTATCTTGGCCAAGGATATTTGGCATGCAGACTGAGATCAAATCACCAACCTTCCAGTTAGTAGGCAACCTGCTCTACCACCTGAGCTACAGCCAACCAAAAATAAACCAAAAAACAAATAAGCTGTACATAAAATGTAATACAATATATTTGATAATAAATTGTATGACAGAATTGTTTGTGCATAATGAAGAAAAACATTTTTAATTATGATACTCTGAGTACATGTTTTGATTTTCACAAGCTATTGCACAGTCATGTTTGTCTTAAGATATATTTTTTTGGTCAGAGTTCGCATGTCAAAATGAAAGATTCTGAACCTCAGTTGTAGGTGTTTTATAAGGAAGTATATTTTTTAGGGACATGTATGGAAAAGAAAAGATAAAAGTTCCTAAATGTAATTGGCAAATCCCTGATGAACACAGATATCTTCTAATTCTATATCACAATGATGTCAATTCGCTGATTTATTTTCTCAGCATAAAACCTCTCAGAACAAACAATGATAGTTCATATGGCACTGTAAATGTTCAATGTATATTTGTAAAGGGTTGCTC
The DNA here is from genome assembly GCA_015108515.1 of Hemichromis elongatus. Taxonomy (NCBI): domain Eukaryota; kingdom Metazoa; phylum Chordata; class Actinopteri; order Cichliformes; family Cichlidae; genus Hemichromis; species Hemichromis elongatus. The sequence goes on from VUQR01034322.1 coordinate 9,677, forward strand.
TTGTGAAATGTGTAATCATTTTACCACAGACAGCACCTTCAGTCGCTGTTACATTAAGATTACAGAAGAACACAGTCAGTACATCGTACTCCATTTAGCACTGGGAAGCAACAGCTGTCAGTGTGGTAGCTAAGGCTGGGTATCGTCACTGATTTCTAGAATCGATTCGATCCACGATTCGATTTGAATCTGGGAAATGTTGCCTCAAATGTCATAAATATTATAATTCTGATCACGTATCAGTAGATTTCCATATTTTTATATCTATAAAAAGAAAGCTGACACTTCTTAGACCTTATCAAAGGTGTAAGCATCACAGCAGATGCCTTTGTGTCAAATAACTGAGGATAAAACACAGAAAAAACATGAAGGCGACTTTCCTGGCCTAAGTTTTTTAGCAGATAACCTTACAATATTCTGCAGTAGTTTAAAAACGAAAGAAAACCATTAGTCCACATATGAGCATTACCCGTTGCTGCTGAAGTGAAGCAGAGCAAAGTTACAAAGGTTTGATTAGAGACACAGCTAAGTGTTTTTCAATTTTGCATACTTTTAAAAAGTTTACATTTGTTCAGTCGCCTATTGAACAACAGAAATGAGGCTCTCTTTTCAGAAGTAAGTAAAAGAAAAAAAAAAAAAAACAGTGGCCGACAGCGCTGTAAACAACGATAGACTTGTGAGTAATAAACAAACGAATAATAATAAAGAAAACAGAGATTTTTAGATTGGAAACATTTCTTGAAGTACAGAGAGAGCGAGAGAGAGTGCAGTGCCTGAAGTGTGATTTTATCGTGGTGGAAGCTAAACAGCAAAAGTCAGAGGGAATTCATGACGATGTTTATGTGAAGCCAAATGTGAAGCATAGTTTCGATCTTCTTTTGCTGCTGGTTCAGTCAATATTGTTTGGAGAGAGATAAAACAGCTTCAAAATCTAGCACAAAAAGGATGTAAACACGAAGCGCGGACCCGCTGATGGATCAGAACGAATGAGCTGTCAGCTTTCAGTCCCGACCGTGTCTGTGCCATCGGGTGAGAAAGCCGATCTCCCTGATTCCGATCCGTGGGGTCCACGCTTTGTGTTAACATTGTTGTTCAGAATCCGTGTACCTGCTCTCATTTACTGTTTTAGCTGTTTGGTGGTTGTTAAAATTTTGTTAGGTTTAACCTGAGATGTTGGCGTTTCAGGCAAAATAAATTTATATTTAAAAATCGATTCAAGATTTTAATGAATCGATATCACGTTATCCAAGCTAGAATTGATTTTAATCAATAGATCGATAATCCAAACCCACCCCTACTGGTAGCCCTTACACAGCAGAGACATTTGCTTGCGTCTATGTCACTTGCTGCTTTGCCTGTGTTCTGCCTCTTTCTGCGTGATGCACATGGAGATGGATTCAGTAGTACTAATGTAGTTTGTTCATCTTGTTAAAGATGCTAGGACATCACTCACCTCTGCTTTTCTGATTTCTTTTCTGACACATGACAAGTGTAGGTGGACAGTGTATCCCCCACCTGCCCAGGACAAACGGATAAGATGTGGGCAACTAGAAGAATGGTATACATGGAGTTCTTTGCAATGCGAGTGGGATCTATGGAAAGATCATTTTTCAATACTGGAAAGATGTCTGTAGTAGACTACACACTGAATTTTAACATTCAACTCAAGTATTTGGATGTAGTATTTATTCATTTGTTTACTTCAGGGGCGCCCAATCCCAGTCCTTGAGAGCTACTATCCTGCAGCTTTTTGATACATCACTTCTCCAGCACAGCTGAATCAAATAGTTTGATTACCTCTTTAGCATGCCACTGATAACAAGCCATTCATTTGATTCAGGTGTGTCGAAACAAGGACGCATCTAAAAGCTGCAGGATGGTAGCTCTCGAGGACTGGGATTGGGCATCCCTTGTTTACTTAATGCTTAAAGATTACAATGGAAGAAATAGTCAGATATTTAGGAATGCTCGATGCATTTTTAAAGCATACATTACACTAGGGTTTGTTAAGAAACATGAAGGATCAGTGTGTGGCTTAAGAAGATGCCACAGAAAGGAGACAAAAGTTACTAAAGCAGCAGTACGCTAAGTTAATACAAATTATCAGTGGGGAAATAATGTCCGTGTTACCTGATGCCTCCCTAGTGGGATCTCAGAGACAGAGAAAAGGCACAGCGGAAGTGGACGTAACATATAGCTGATGAGAAAATCTACTTCCAAATTCCTTTCTGTGAGGGTTGTGCAGAGAATGCAGGTGAAGCAGCACTAAAAGAAAAAAAACTCTTCCCAATGAGCAAACATCTCCAATACCTGGAGCCTACAACTACACACAGTGGCGATATGTTGGCTATACACCTTTGTGTTGCCTGGCACTTATTCTCACAGAAAAAATCATGTTGCTTAGTATCTGTTTTGATGCTTTTTTATGCGTCAGTGAGCCCAACCAAAAACATCAAATGTAATCATGTTGTCTGTAGAACATCACTTTGCCAAAGAGGTAAATGTCAGAATAATATGTAAAGGAATGACTTTAACCTCACCCTAGTATTACAGCTTGACTCACATGTACTTCTTGTTTAACTGCTAATGTGAACTGGTGAGAAACAACCGGTCTGTTCAGTCATGTTAATTAGAGAGATTAGAGAGGTGTGTTTAGTTTTTTCCCTTCATACATCTAAATGTTGTGCATTTTCCTTCAAATTTTAGCATCATTTTAGGCTTTGCTATGACTATAACATTACTATGAGTTTTAAAAAATGATCATCAAGCAAAGATGATGCTGTAACTCTATTACATTTAAATTTACAGCTGAGAAAGTGTAAAAGAATTTTTATTCTTCACACAGTTTGTAAATTTGCCACACCTGCTGTAATTTAATTGACGCCACTTCTTCAACGTATTATTTAATCTTAATACTAGGATTCTTTTTAAATCACACATGATTGAATGTCTCACACTGTTTGTCTCTTTCCTGGAGCCCACAGTCTAGAAGAAGCTGTCGCTTTGTATAAATAATCCTGAATATGACTTGCATTCATATTAGATATCTAAGCTACCCATTAAAAAATGCAAGCTTTTTCTGCCCTTTTCTCTATTTTTAGAAACAGTTTTCTCAAAGCCAATACATTAGCATATTAATATATAATAAATAGATAATCTGTTGCTGCTGCTGCTGCTGTTTCACAATCTGCCTCAACATTCAACGTAAGAATTGTTTTCTAATCTCAATTTTTCATGACAGCGTGGCGGAAAGTTACTTTTGAGTTCTTTGAACTGGTTTCAGAATGTGTAGGTCATCCTGCTGCAATTCAAAGGCAAACTCAAGAAGTCTGTCTCTCTCAGCTAAGGACAGTATTAATTATATATATAAAAAACTAAACTATAACTAATGAGTGTCATCTTGCTTGTCCCTCACCTGTCCTGGAGGCTCTTTCTTCTTGGCTCTCAGAGGAGGCGGACGCATCTTTCACCCTCTCCTTCCCTTATCTTCCCTACTGCTGCTTCTATGTCTTTGTCTAGTCTCGTCTAACTCTAACCTTTAGAGAGTCTCTCCGTCTTGTTCTCTAAAACCTAAAGAATTATGGATTTGATCAACTGGTCCCGTAACGAAATTGACACCCTCCTGGGCTCGGGAGAGCTCGATTGTCCTGCGGAGACGTTTGCTGCCAGATGGTCGGTTGTGTCATGTGTTTGGCGACACTCTCGATGGAGGACATTGAACGACATCTACCAATTCAGAACCATGATAATAGAGTTCTGGCTGATTGGAGCTGGCTCGGATCTGGCTTATCGAAGCACAAGAAGCTACAGCTACAGCTGTTCAAAATCCCATAAGGCTGGCCGACATGATAGACGATGGCAGGGCTGTGAGTACTCGGACTATGTGTTTATTGAACGCAGTATGGATAAGATCTTTGAGAAGCTCATGACTCTGCAATTTGGATATGATCTTGGAGAAGAACAACGGGAATTGAGAGAATTTGTGACCAGTGACGGACATTAGATCAACTGTAAAAATTGGATGCAGTTGTTCGCACTAAACCCAAACAGTCACCATCTTCACTATCCCACTGGCGCCAGCTGAAGGCCTGCCAAGTTCGAAGCTGACTGGAACAACAAAATTCTTCCATGATAACAGGACTGTCTCAGAACGCTTTGTCCCTCCTTCAAAGCCACCTGGGTCCACTGGAGAATGTTGACCTTCGCTTAACCGGCGTGGTGACACTTTCTTTCAGCTGAACACGGGATACACACACACACACACATGTACACTGATACTGATACGCCCTCACTATCACCCTCCCTCCCCCAAATCCAACGCCTCCTCCCATGCTTACCTCCCATCCGATTTGGACAGTGGATCAGCTGGAGGCACAATCAAAGATTGCAGCGGTCCCAGATCCAGCTGTACACACTGGAATATTCTCCCATGTTGCTTGTCTGTGTTTTATTGTTCTATAGTGTGTTGATATCTGCATTCCTGGATTATCCTTTTGTGTTACATATTTCAATGTTTTTTCTTTGCTACCTAGCCCGACCTGTCTCCCCAATGTGATGTTTGTGTATTGCATGTACGGTCGGCAAGGTCTGTCATTTCGGTTGTGGGCAACTGCAACTGACAAATAAAGGCTATTTCATCATCTCATCTCATCTTATAAGCAGCCTTTTCAGGGCCTGTAGAAAGCTAGTGTTACTTTGATTTTGAAAGGGAGAAATGTATTATTTTTAATGAAAGGTGTATGGCTTCCACTGCCTCTCTAACAGATATGTTTATTTAGCATGATGCCTCTCCCTCAGATTCCACTGAAACAGCAGATGACAAACAGACATTTCAACACCTGATGCAAACAAACTGCAAGTTTTTTTTATCACTAGCCTGGTTAAGTAGGAGCAGACTGATATTCTGAGAAAGAGGCAGCAAAATGTGAGGCCTGCGAGATGCAGACCTAACATCAGTCAGCCTTACACTAAGAATAACCCTCAGACGGGCTGTACAGATTTATACAGTGAGACACAAACAAAGATTATTATTATGGCTATCTGGCTCCCACATGGAAGTGGCAGTCTTGCTGCCTCCTTACAAATCCTCCTCGTACAGTCCGGGGCCTTGTCTGCTATCTGCTCCCTCCTCTGTAAGAGACAAAAAAGAAAAACACCTCCCTGCCTAGCCTTGGGTTATTTCTTGATTTTTTAATATTATCCTACTGCGATTTGAGGACATATTGTTCAGATTTTCTGAACCAGAGAATACCCCTGCAATCATTATCATGTGTATATGGAAGCATGGTGAGGATCCCTCTGCACTCTACGTCATTCCTACAATATATCAATCCAGATAATCACACCAAACAAAGCTGTCGACCTTCAAAAGACAGAGTGCCAACTCATATGAGCACAACTGAATTGTGTATAAATACTTTAATTAAAGCAGCTTTATTTAACAATTTAAATAAAAATTAAAAAAATGTTCAACCCTAACACATAAATGTGTATCTTGATCAGCCTCCATGTGCAATTGAGCCAGATGAATGTTTTAAACTTTTCACCTTCACAGGGTTTATGTTAGTATCAGGGAAGGTTGTAACTACATGTTTTTGGAATGTGGAAGGAAGGTGGAGTACCTGGAGAGAACCTGTGAGGGATTCTAAATCCTGACTGAAACCCTTCGAATCAACCATTCCTCTGCAGATATCAGTCAGCTGTTTTACACCTACTCCTTCAGGATTTTTTAAATAAAGGGAAAACTGAAGATTTACCTATAAATGAGCCAGTTTTCTTAATGTTATAAAAAATATATATAATATAATGTTATATATTATTATAATTTTTTTTAATAATATATAAATATAATTTTTAAAAGGACAGTTGGGCTAAGTGATGACTTTTTAAATAAAGATTTAATTATTGTCACCTTAAAAGACTGTAAGATTTAAGTTATTTTAATATGATTAAACCTCTGCTGCAGTCTTTCTCAAACAGTGGTGCGCGTACCACTAGTGGTACTTGGGCTCTTGTTGATGGTACGCGGGAAATCTCCAATTTTTTTTTTAATTAAATATTATACCATGGTGGATGCATGCAAAGAGGCACAAGGGTTCCTGAGGCTCTTCTGGGAGATGGAGCCAAACACAAAACGTTTCCTCTGGACTTGTCAGGATGTCTCCTGTAAAAGTCAGTAATAAGATCAGGGTCCTCAATAAACGAACTTGGAATCCAGGACCGCTCCTCCGGCCCGTACCCCTCCCAGTCCACCAAAAACTGGAAACCTCGGCCCCGGCGGCACATGTACAGAAGCTGCCGGACCGAATAGACAGTATTGAAGAGCAGTATTTCTTTATCATCAGTGGTCGCAACTGCTACAAAGCGCTGGTGGGCTCCTTTCCCCGGGCCTTAAAACTGCAAAGGCGGCACGGCGCTGTCACGCTGATGGTAAAAACACAGCCATTTTTCACCTTGTCATGATGCCGAAGCTCCTGGTAACCCAGAAAATGTGATCCGCTTCTTCTGCGAGTAAGTGGTAATCCTTTATAGCCGGCAAGGCCAGCTTGCACTGGTGCTGGCAACTGTCGGAGGAAGACGTGAGTGAAGAGAAATCTGCCATCATCCATTCCTAGCAAGGACAGCATGCTTTATAGGGCAGGTATAGCTCAATAGGGCAGGCATAGCGCAGTAGGTAGAGTGGTTGCCCCATGATCAGAAGTTCGGGGGTTCGAATCCACTGATTGGCTAACCTGAGGTACCCCTGAGCAAGGTACCGTCCCTACACACTGCTCCCCGGTGCGCCTGCTTAGTGGCTGGGCTGCCCACTGCTTCACTGAGTGAATGGGTCAAATGCAGAAAAAACAAAAGTAATTTCCCCACAGGGATCAATAAAGTATTGAAGAGTATTTCTAGCTTTATTAGGATGTATAAATGTGTTAAATAAAAGTTAAAATAATATAGAAACAGGACATGTAATAA
>VUQR01034327.1:0-10896 GCA_015108515.1 Hemichromis elongatus
CTGATCCTCTGCCTAATCACACGAGGTGTGAAAACGGGTGCGGGTCTCAATCAGCCATGGTTTCAGGTGAACTCATTGTGAAACCTGGCCTCACCCTATCATGTGAATTCCAGAGGTCAGATGGCCCAGGATGTGAGTGGGCGTTAAGGCGTCTGGAAAGGGATCTCAGAACTGGATTATAGATGACAAGGCTTAAATATGGGACTCTCCACCATTTGACCCTAGAACTGAAGAAGCTTCTCGGATGAGAGGTGAAACGTCTTCAAGCAACCTAAAGAAGTCCAGACGCCTTTTCCTTACAGCTCCTTAGACTACGATGACCTGGATGACTGAGAACCTTCACAGACATTCTGTACATGTTGTTTCAGGGATTTGTGGTAGCAGTTCTGTACTGCTTCCTGAACGGGGAGGTAAGGTTTATTTTTTCCTTTATACCCATGAAATTTGATGTTGTCATTTCTAGATGTAAGCTCTTAATGTTCACATGCAAAATTAGTCTGATTAGCAGAGCGGTGGTTGTAGCATCCAGCCACTGTACTCTACAGACTTCTGCGTTTGTTGTTTATACTTTTGTCTTATTTTAAATCTTATTTACCTTTTTTGTATTTTCTTTAACACAGAGGGCACCACCGCATTCTTGAATCCCGTGCTCGCACAATAAAACAAAAATGCCGTGTGCTGCATGCACGAGTCTTAAAACCTAGAGACGAGTGAGAGTGTGACGAGGGTTTTTAACAGTGCCAGTCAACCTTATCATACCAGACACGTGACATTAGTGACAGTGATGCTGTGAGGTCAAACTGGCTGTTTCATTTATGCCTTTCTTTACATTTCACATTACCCTAACCCTAACTTTAAAAGTGAATAAACACATGAAGTAAGCTTAAACAGAAGTCTTTAACAGCTGGCACAGAAACAAATGGTGCAGTTTTATATTTAATTACAAAAGAATGCAAGAAGAAAGCACTTTAATTTATTCAGTGCAGACCAAATAAAGCAGGCTTGGCCAACTCCAGGCCTCGAGGTGTCCTGCAGGTTTTAGATCTCACCCTGGGTCAGCACACCCGAATCAAGTGATTAGTTCTTCACCAGGCCTCTGGAGAACTACAAGACATGCTGAGGAGCTCATTTAGCCGTTTAGATCAGGACACATCTAAAACCTGCAGGACAGCGGCCTCGAGGCCTGGGGTTGGACACCACTGAAATAAAGAGTGTTTTTTTAAATGAGCTTACATGAAGGCAGAGCAGGCCCCGATCAGCATACTGTACAGTAACAATGTATGAGATATTCACTATTTGTAATAACTGTCACATTGCCTGGAACCACTGCATGTATGGACTGCAGACATCATAACAGTCAAGCTCTCAAAACAAGCCCCTTTAAAGAAATAAGAAATAAAAATATACAAACTAGTTGACAAAACTGTCCATTTAATAAAGACTAAAAGGTTAATTTGCTTTGATAGTCCTGGTTTTCCCCATGTACACAGTATTTCTTGTAGTTTAAATTCAACTTACCGTTGAACCTCCAGCAGTTTGGGCCACTGTTACATGAAGCAATACACAAGAGATTGCTGACATTAGTTCTTGAAAAATCTAATGGAAATTAATAATAATAAAGCATACAGTAATTAATATGTGATATCTGAGAAAGTAAAACTTGGCCTTTAATTTTATGGCCAAGAAGTGATAATCTATTTAAATTTAAAGATTTAAATCCACAGAAAATATTTTTTCTTTAACACAGTCAGAATGGTGATAATCTAAAAGTGTAACTGTGACCCAACTTTTCCCCAATCTAGTAATAATCCATATGTCATAAGGAGTTTAAATGTTTCTCCAGGTGCAGAATGAGATCCAGAGGAGGTGGCGGAGGTGGAAGATGAAGCATCATGTACAAGTGGAGCATAGGAGAAAGTGTGGCAGCATGAGCCAGAGCGGGGGTGGCCCCACCAACATCACTCTTCTATTCAAATCAGCCTCCACGCCCGAGTCTGGTCTGGTGTAGCACGACACCAGGTTCCTCTGTGAGAGAAATACAAGATGATGTCTTGTCCGTTTTAGACCCAAATTGTGTCCAAAGAAGGCAGAGCTCAAGCTGGACAGAACAAAACAATGTACACTTTTTCAATTTTATCTGAAATTCAAATTCAGATGATATATCACCTTATGGGTTTTCTTTTTTAGCCCTCCCAACTTCTTATATATGAAAACTAGTAACATTTAACTTTGTTACAAACCAAATACATTTTGCACTCTAAAGTCAGAAGTTTGTTCCATAACCAACTTCTATGATGTAAACAGAAAAAAGATAAATCAGGAAAAATAAGGCTGTGGAGGTCTGTAACCTTGAAAATATTCATCGTGTGAAGTTAAAAATGCTGATTTTGTAAAATGATGCTTATAACGCTGGAAGAGGAATAATCTGTTTTAAGTTGTGCTTGCGTCGTTACTGTGCGTGACCGTCAGTCCATCGCTTTAGTTCAGACAGAAATGTTTGAAGAACAACTCGATGGACTGAGTTAGAATCCTCCTCCCATCTCATTACATAAGTCGGACTTTTTGAGAAGCAAAATATTACATCATGCAATTTTAATCTGTCGTAGTAGCTTCACCAGTAACGAAGAACAAGCAGCAAACTCAAACTCAGATTTAGTACTATACATATATAGTTCCCCCATTCATAATAACTGCACAGTGTGTAACTAATAAAACACCATTATTTGGATATTGATAAGTATCCAAACAATACTCATCAGTGTCAGCCAGTTTCTGTTGGCTAGGCCTCACCGCTGCTAAAGCAAGACGCTGAGTGGACCTCTCCTGTTTGTGGTGTTCTCGGCTTTTTGAATCTTTTAATTTAATTATCTGATGAATGATATGGCCTGCTGTGTGGTAGGGATATGAAGTCTGTGCTGTGGTTTTAGGATTTAGATTTTCTAGTATTTTATAAGTATCTTACTGAGCACTAGTTATATATAATATGCTGGAAAAATGCAAGAGCTTGTTACTGTCACAAGAGAACATGCAAAATAAAATGTGAGAATGTGTAAAAAAAAAATGTTGAAAAAAATGAAATGTTAACTTGTAAACGTGTTACATTTACAGAATTACAGAAAAACTATTTGTAAAGGTGTTGATTGATATGTGCACATATATACAGAAAGCTACAAAGTCCTAATTTTAATGATTCTTTTGTAATTTTAAACCTCAACTCTGATTCTAACCTCTCAGTTCAGTGAATACAACCATTCAGCATTTCCAGCTTGCACAGTCTGCAGCAACGTGCTCTAGCTCCTAGGATGAAAATGAATACCCCAAGTCTGAGGCCAAAGTTCTCAGCTGGAAAAAGACAGAGTACACTCGGCAGGTTGGAAATGAGCTGGTTATGTCCAAACATCTAAGTGTCTTTGGGTTCAGTTCCATATCATTTATACAGAGCAAAGCATAACAACAGTTACTTAAATAAAGGCACTTTATATTGTAAGGTAAAGACCCTACCCTGAATTCAACGGGGAGCCAATGCAGCTGTACAAGCAACGGTGTCACATGGGAGATGTTTTGCTGCAGCAGTTTGGACGATCTGCAGACGCTCCAGGGAGTTTTTACTTAGACATGTGAACAGTGAATTATAGTCCAATCATGATGAAATGAATGCATGATTAACAGTCTCCAGTTCAGTACGAGATACAATAGGGCTCAACTTAGAGATGTTGAGCAGCAGGACCGAACCAGAGATTTGACGTGAACATCCAAAGTAAGATCAGGGTCAAAGGTTACCCCTAAGTTCCTGATAGACGATTTCACGTATGTTGAAAGAGGACCAAGAGCATTCATTATCTTCAGTCTTTTCTTCATTAAGTTGGAGGAAGTTGTCAGCCATCCAACCTTTGATGGATTCTAAGCACTCATTTAGAATCTGCAGCTTAGAAACATCCTGGGCTTTAAATTAAATGTATAACTGGATAGAATCTGCATAGCAAATGTCCTCGAAGGGGCTCAAAATACACTCAAGAGGAAGTAGATATATTAAAACTGCCATATTGGGTTTCTCTTTATCGTCTCCCTGTTAAATACAGGATGAAATTTTAAATCCTTGGCAATAATAATAATAATCACCATTTTATCTTAATAACTTCATAATACTTTATGACCCATTAGAGCAGTTCAGTCTTAGACTGGAGGCTCAGGTTCTTGGGGTATGATAAAGTAGGATGGGAGGCAGAGTCTCGTCTCTGGCTCTCTTCCACACCATGCCTTCAACTCGTCTTCCCCCACTCAGCCCAACCGGTCGTTGTGGGAGGCTCCCCTCGCCAAGCCCGGTCCCGCCACAGGTTTTTTCCTGTTAGGCCGTTTTCCTTTACACGGGCAGCAAAGCGCTTGCTCATAGGGGATCATATTTTGGGGTTTTCTCTCTTTTCTTTGCACAGGCAGCTGCTGTGATTTGGCGCCTCAAGAATAAAACTGAACTGAACGAAAAATTACAAAGAGTTAAAGACCTAACTCAGACTTTAGGATTAGTTTTTTATTGAAATGACAGGACTTTCTACAGAAACACACGAGTACTGAAATTTGATTTAAATACACAATTTATGTGTGTCCATCAGCCCTAACCCTAACTTGGGTGAGTTTCTAGGACTAACAGCAGTCCACCGGGTGTTTATGGGAGCTGTTTACGGACACACCCGTTGAGTTTTAAGGCGTTTAAACAGTGTTGGCAATCACAGTCCATGGAGCAGATTTCCCGGCCAGTTGGGTGTCATCCAGCCACATTATATTCCATATTTCTGCTTTAGCTCCTCCACCAGGCTGATGTACTCGTTCATGGCATTCTCTTTGCTCTTACCTGACAGAGAAATTAAAAAATGTGTCATGGAGAAAAAAAAGACAGACCAACTTAATGAATGAGCTAGCACTGCTTTTACTTTCAGAGACTCAAATCGTTTTCATAGTTTGTTGACATGAGGACTCAAAGTTAAAACTTAACACAACAACAACTCCTGCAGTCCTGAAAGGCTCAACTTAATCAGGCTTTATGCAATAACATGTACTGAAATGGTATTTATTAGTAAAATAAGAAATGACAACAAGAAAATAAAATTCTAACAAATTTTATTTTTTATTAAATTTTCAATTAATGAATATAAATAAACAAAATTGATTTTAAAAAAGTAATTTAGGTTTATTTATGTTAGTTAATGTTTTTAGTAGTATAGCTGGGTTGTTTCAGGTAATCACTTTAAATGGTGAATCGTTGCTAATTTGCTTGTTAACGTATATATGGAGTCAGTTTCATATCCAAGTTTAATGCACCTTTAATGTGTCACTAAAATAAATAAAGCTGACCAACTTTCTGTGCTGAGCTCTGTGTGAAACAAAGGTGGAAGGACTGCAGTGTTTGGCTATCCAGCACATATTACTGAAGGACCGTCGCTGCTCGCTGCACACTGACCTTCTAGTCGTGATTATACGCCCGGATCATTGACCACGCGAATTCTTCTCCATTATATTAATATGTATTTACGTGCTACCATCAGCTGATGTGGCAGCGATCTATCACACCAAACACGTGACTGTCCTTAACGCACAGCATTAACACTTTCCTCTTCATCACTGGAGAATTTATCGGCAACTTTTAAACATCTGTTGATGTTTTGAAACATTAGTACTCGAGTCCCTGAAATCCTGTGGTGCACATCTGAGCATCTGTCCAACCTGGTGTTTCCTGAGCTTCTGGCCTTCAGACTTCAGACCAGCTGCCTGGATGTCACGTCATGAAGGTGCTGGAAATGCTGGCTCTGGCCCAGGTTAGCTTGCAGGTGAAACGTGCTCTCGTGCTCTCCGTCAGACTGATTTATCCCAGCGTGCGTAACCAACACTCTCTACAAATCTCTATAATAACTCTTCATTCTGTGACAGGTGAACACAGCTGTCAGCCTAAACATACTTTTGGATTAAACCTTCATGCAGTGGATTTTCTAACACATACGGTTTATAATTTGCACTTCTCTGTTACACAACGTCAGTCTTAATTTTACCGTCTTTAACTAAACTCATTTTTTCTTTTCCTGTTTCTTTGATGTATACATTTCTCGACTCTCTCGTAGCATAAGGCCCTCACCGAGCGCCTGTGGCACTTTTATTTTTACCTGTGTTACCTATTTGTTGTTAATTGTAGACTCTACTAGTTTCCCTTGTGGGATCAATAAAGTGTCTCCCTCTTCATCCTTAAAACTACACAATCCCATTTGTTCAAGTTGTGGAGCATTTCACATGGATTTTACAGACAAGTCATCTTTAAAACAGTAAAACAGCCAATGCAGGCTTTAATATTCAATATGTATAAAATATTGTTTATACATAAGATTGTATTTATAACATGTTTCTCAGCTAAAACTGAACTGTGTGCACAGCTTACAATATATCAGTGCTTGGTGACAGATTTAAACAGAGCCCACAGCATTACTACTTTGCACATGCTGTTTCTTATAGTATGTGTAATATATTACTCAAATACAGGGCGTAGTGTAAATGGTAAACAGACTGGTTCTTATATAGCACTTTTCTACTCTGAGCACTCAAAGCACTTTAATATACAAATACAATGACATACAGCGACCACCTCCAGCTTGCTCAAGGGAACGCCGAGGCGTTCCCGGGCCAGCCGAGAGATGCGATTCAGAGACAAATCCACGTTCTTACTCACCCTTCTGCTTCTCCCAGGCATCCCATTTAGCTTTCCCAGTGAAATCAAACATCCCCGGGCGAGCTTCAAAGATAAACAAAGAAAATCAAACTATTGGAATCCCGTGTACTGCAGCTGGAATGAATATCGGACAAACTGATTCAGTACAGAGCAAAGGTGCTGCATTAACAGGAACACTACTGAGAATTATCTAGAATATTCACATTTATGTGGAAATCTGAAAGTTAAAAAACACACAAGAGCAAATATAGCGTCTCAGAACGTGTGTATTACAGGTGTGCGTCGTGTAAAGGTGGTTCTGACAGGGTGCATGTTCCACACAGCCAGTGTCAGACTCTGATCAACAGTTTGTGCGACAGCGCTAACAGTGCTGAGCGCACTATAATCTGTAATTACTCACATGTGTTCACATCACCCACGGTGGCCTGCTTGAACAGCGAGTAGACCTGCAGCATCTCCTCATCAGTCGGCTTCGCCTTCAGCTGCTTGACCTCTGCTGCTGCTTCATCAAACTTGGTCTGTAGAAGACAGGACGACAGCGTCGTTACTACGTGCACCAGGTACATTTATTTTGTTGTTACAGGAAGGAGTACACAGCTTTTATCACACATCCTTCTTTCTTAATGATTCCTTCTACCAGCTCCATCCCTACAGCGCCATCAAAGTGCTTCACTGTGGGAATGGGCCAAAGGGCTCTAGTTTAATCTGATGTGTTTCCAGTTTGCATAATCTCACTCCGGATGGCCCGTGGCATACTTCAGTCTGGACTGAAGGTGAAGTTTTCAACACAGTGAGTAAATAGAAGATAAAACTCTGTTTTAAAGTGGACACGAAACACTTCATGTATGAAGGCTAATTTACAGTTTTCATTCATACAGCTTTACAAAACCGAATCTCACGGCTGGCAGGTGGATTCTCCTGTGAAAACCTGCTGGTTACAGCACGGGGAGGAAGAAAAGTGGCCCCTGAGACTGTCGCCTTGTTTTTCCCTGAGTTATGGCTACACAGTTGAACATAAAAGCTTTCTGTCCAGATTAACGTGATTAGAGTGTTACAAAACACATCAGTGAACACCAATGTTTTGTTCTATCGCTTAATAGATAGTCCGGTTTTTATGGGCTATTAATACTGAACTGTTTTTTTTCTGAAATAATTTGTTATTGTGTTCAAAAGATTCTGCTTTCTAAAGAAAACTGAGATGTTTATAAATGATACGTAGAAAATCCTTCACTTCCTCCTCTGCATAAAAGTAAAATCAAGACAGAGAATCGGTCCAGCCAGCGAGTGAACAACTGTTTTATAACTGGCAATTAACAGTGCAATAAAGAAACATTTTACTCTAGCTTGCGTCACATGTGGCTTTACCCACCTGATCTTCTACTACAGTAAATCAAGGCTGCAACACTCGAGCTTCAGCACAGTCTCACTAACCCTGAAATCTTTCCCTTTGTCCCACCAATGTGGAAATCAATGCCTGGTCCACACACACAAATGCCTAACCCTGACCCTGACCCTTAACCTAATAGTAACCCTGACACTAAAACCACATTTTGAGTCTCAAAAATGCCTTCAAACTGGTGGGATTTTGGTCCCCACAAAGATAGTAATACCCGACCACACACACACATAAAACAAAACCTGACAAGTAGCTGCATTCTTTGCCAAGTGGGCTGAAGGGCAGACTGATATAAAGGCCCAGTGTGGGATTGTTTTAGGTCTGAAGTCCTCCAGATCATTTTAGCCTGCTTCCTGCACGACAAACCCTACAGACACACATGGGCACACGCTGCATCGGGACAGTCCCGCAGCCATTGTTACACACTGACAGTTTCTCCGCCCTCAGGCTGTATGAACTGATCTGTAGCTGCTAAGTATAAACTAAACACTAGTCACACAGCTGTCGGGAAAGCTTTCACTACGGGACACACGGCCTGCAACTACACCGCTCCATCAGCTAACGATTTACTAACAGAGGGCGGAAGATAAACCAGTAATCTGATTCCTACCAAGTTCTTTTATACAGACCTGGAGGTCAGCCATGTTTGCTTAGTAGAAAAACACAAGCCGGGGACTTGACGCGCAGACAGACGACTAATTTGAAACCCGAAAGTGACAAACCAAGCCCTCCCTGTCGTAACACAACGGACCCGGATCGCCTTCCTCAGGCCTCCGTTCCTACTATTGGCCAAACCAGTAACTTACCATGGTCGTTCACTGGGTGACGTGATGACGACTGGAACCAATCACGTACTTACAACCAGAGCTGTCGAGTCAGCGGGGTTCAGGGGTCACGTTGTCACGTGACACACGGAGACGAATGCTAAAAAGTGATGGTTTAACGATTTCCAATGTTTCTGTGTTTATTATGTCTTTGCTTGTATTGGTAAATAGATTTTACTCTACAGGAAAGCAGTTATATATCCGGTGTGTAGCCAAGCCGGTCCTTTATAGCCAATTAAAATATGTTTACGAAACTTTTATTTTATTTGCTGTCATTTAGCCGTCCTCTTGGCCTGACCGCATTTAAAAATGCATTTTAATGTCAACGAGATTTTTTTTAACTGCTTAAATAAGGGATATATATAAAAGTGTGTGCCAAAGTCTAACAGGAATGTTGTTTGTGGCTGAAGGTGGCTTGATGTTATACACGAGGCATAATTTGACATGGTTCAAATATTACAGAAAAACAAGTTATTTATAGCATTTTAAATACAAGCACTCACTTTCTGGGAAATACAGGACATCAGGTTTTGGCAGACAATCACAACACTGGCAGTGCTTTCTGGAAAATTTAAATTAAGTGACAGACCATCAATTTTTCCAGTTGT
Source organism: Hemichromis elongatus (assembly GCA_015108515.1). Taxonomy (NCBI): domain Eukaryota; kingdom Metazoa; phylum Chordata; class Actinopteri; order Cichliformes; family Cichlidae; genus Hemichromis; species Hemichromis elongatus. The sequence continues at coordinate 9,535 of VUQR01034327.1, forward strand.
TAATCTATAAATGCATTGATTTTTAATTTTCAGATACCATACACAATTGTGTACGTGGTTACATCTATATATGTGCACTTTAACAGTAAAATATGTGAGGATTTGTATAAACAGTTACTGTTACAGATTTATTTTGTATTATTGGGTAAAATGGCAGCTATAGTTTTATCTGGGTGTTATGATAGCATAGAGTTTCATTTTTAAACCTCTTATTGTCTTCAAAAGCACATCTCACAAATAAGCTGTAAATATATATGGCTGCCTGTCATCATATACCCAGCTGGAATAATAAGCTGGTCACAAAAGGACAAAGATGCGACTTGAAAATAAAATACACTGACTTCTCCACCCGAGGTCTAGCACCCTAACACGTATGAGCAGAGAGAGCGTGAGGATAGTGAGTGTCTGAGGCAGACATGAATGCATCTGGAAGATGGATCCCTGAGAGGAACCAGGCCTTAGGGAGCTGAAGGCAGACGGTGACAAGGAGCATGAGGAGAAACCACACTATGTCAAAAGTATGTGCTCATCTGCCTTGTAATATGTTGGCTCACCTTTTGCAGCTATAATAGTCCAGCTCCTTTAACGAGCCTTTCTACAACACAAAAAAAAAATACAATTTGAATAAACATAAAAAAGAACGAATCATTAATAACGATCCAAAAATGCTTATTTTTAACGAACACACACTGGGGTAACAAGTCTGTCACATTAAGGCCTTTAGTGTCCATTTCTCCCAGTTCTGTTCAAAGGCTTCCAGTTTGATTCGTAACAGAAACGTCAGTTTCTCAGTTTTATAAATCTCCTCCATTATTTCCATCCATGGTTTTACCTCCAGTGACTCCTTTTTCAGCCAGTTCTTGTGATGACTTTCTTCAGAGCCACAGTCATTATTTTAAAGATGTAGGTGTTCTCTTTTTTAATCATACGTCCTGGGATCAGACCAAGGTACAAACCTGTGGATCCCCGGGAAGGTTACACGTATCAGCTCGGCAACATGTGACCGGAATGGTTGTAGTTTATCACATGACCCAAAGACGTGCACGTGATTAGCAATAATGTGGAAACATTCTCTCCAACTTTTTTTCTTTTTAGCTTTAAGGTTTTGATATAAGGTGTAATAACACATTGTATCAAATTCTGTCCAGCTGGTGGAGCTGAACTGTGTTTTGCAAATCAAATGCCAACAACATTTCTATTTCCCATTAGATTTTTTGCGTAGTGTGAATACAAATGTAAAGTGTACAGTCATGGGCAAAAGTTTTGAGAATGACACAAATATTAGTTTTCACCAAGTTTGCTGCTAAACTGCTTTTAGATCTTTGTCTCAGTTGTTTCTGTGATGTACTGAAATCTAATAAC